>JAVSBV010176804.1:0-13466 GCA_033117975.1 Parotocinclus spilosoma | reverse complement strand
AGGAGGACAGAGGAGTATGGGAAGGAACAGTTGTCCATTCTTCAACTTACACAAACATAGGTGCAATAATTCAGACTTTGTGCAATATTGTTTTTTAAAGCTCTATCAGACTTTCATATATATATATATATATATTCTTTCATTATTTTTATTTTTAATTCTCTCCTCTTGTGTGTACTGTAATGTTGATGCTGGAACCTTAATTTCCAAGAGAGAATGCTGCCAAAGGGATCAATAAAGTTTATCCTTATCTTTATCCTTACATCTTTCTGCTTATCTACTTTCTTTGTTTGGTAGTGGATCGTTCTCAGCTTCACTGCAGTGAAACTGATGTGGTGGTGGTAAGAGTGGATCAGACACAGCAGTGCTGCTGTAGTTTTTAAACAGTGTTCTCTCACTGTGCACTTCTCAGACACTCCTAAGATATAGTTAAATATACTGCCCCCCCTCCCAAATTAGGGAATACATCTCAATTAAATCTTCCATAATTAAATAACGTCCAATTTTTTGTGAGCAGTGCATATCTGACTCGTCTAACACACAGTTCCACCTTGTAGATGTCCGAGTCAGAAGCTCATCGGTTGTCGCACACACCACCAACACATCGGTGCAGTGCAGTGCTAAGAATAATCAACCACCCAAATAGTTCCTGATTTCTGAAGGTCCTGTCATTCTGCTCATTGGTAAACATGCAGTAAAGGATGTAAGAGAAGGAGTAAAGGATGCAGAGAAACAGATGCACTACAGTCTATAGTTAAAAAGAACTACAAATAGTATCTATATGGTAAGTGGAGCTGATAGAATGGACAGTGTGTTTGAAAGCAAGGAGCTGTAATAATGTGATCAGTGAGTGTATGTAAAAATGTAATACATTATGCAGTGTCATTTATTTCTCAATGTTAACACAACCAGGACAAATCAAGGTTACTGAAAATGTACGGTATATATATACAGTCGATTCCAGTTAATCGGGACGCGATGGTTTTGGTCCTAATAACCGGCTGGTCCGATTAAACTAACATGCCCTATATTACAAGATGTATACATGTAACATATTAAATGTTTATTAAACATTTATTGTGCGATTTACACGTATAGCAAACGTACAAACAAGAACTACTGTTGCTTACCAACTTTGTACATTGAAAAATACATTTGCAAAGTTTTTCGAAACGATCTACAACTCAATGTATAGGTACTCAGCAAGCGAAGTATAATACTGTAACAAACATGTTTTTACAAAATTTTACAGTCAACGTTTGGAGAACTTATCCAGTGTGATCTGAAGCGCTTTTGCAGTGGCCAAGTGGCGACTTATTTTTTGTAGTCAATGGAAATGTTAGGCAAAGACCTGTAGGTGGCAGTAGAGGGCCGGGGAGAAACTCGGGAGCGTTGTAGTGATGCCAGAGATGAAAAGTTTCTTTGGTAAACACGAATATTTCATATTCCTTATTCTCTCACGTTCTTTGGTCCAACTAAGTGAATAACATTACACGTATATAATAGGATTTGTACCGCAATCTATTGTATATATAATCAAATAATAGCTACAGTAAATAGTAGGATATCCAGGCATATCTGCTCATTAATACTCTAACTACAGCAGCCTTACTTTCAGTCGGTGGAATGGTCTGTTTCATTGTTTTTTTTTCTGTTATACTTGACTGTATTTGTCTGTTATATATGCCTTTTTATACAAGTAGTAAGTTCTGAATATTAGCAATTAAGTGTTTTGAAGTTTGGCTTAAACACCACTTGATTCACATTTTGAGAAGATCACATCTACAGAAAGTGTGGGGGAAAATAATTTAAATGCATGGGGTGCAACAGATATTAGAATCACTCACTCATGACCATGACGTTAGCATTGCTCAGTATGCTGCCGTGTCTGTTGGAGGCCTCACACTGGTACACTGCACTGTCAGTTGGCTGTGCATGCTCAAGTATAATGGTCTCAGGTTGTATTCTGACACTGGGTGAATTAAACTCTGTAAGGAATAAACAAATTGAGCGTTTTTAAACTTTGAACATTTCTTGTTAAATAAAGCCTATAATAACACCAGACATTGAGGATTATTTGGAATACTATTATCAAGAACTTAATTATCAGATATGGCCCACACTGCTTGTAAAATACCCATTTTTCCTAAATTTAAGCAGATCAAACAAGTGAAGGTTACAAAAACTGAACAATAGCATAAATTATAGAGTTACTACTAAAGCCTTTGTTTGTGTAAAACAATGCTGGAACAAACTGTGTAACTACAGCCTCTGTGTCAGAACTACTATAGAAAACAAGAACAAGACACTAGACGTATACTTAAATAAATAATGGAAAGGCCTTGCAGGACAGTTTTCAGTCTTAATCCCCACCGGACGTAATTATTTGTTCAATATTTTTTTTTCAATGCATAGTACTGTATAAAGTCTTAGGCCACCATTAGATTAGATATACCTTTGTTTTAGCAATGCTTCAATGACCAAATATAAATATTTCTCAGTCTCTTTATTAAAATACAACCAGAAACACAGAACACTTGCATTCAGTATTGAAAATTGAAAAAATAAAAACCAGCTCAGACTGGTGTGATCTCCCCTTACACAACAGCAACATCTGGGAGCTTGATCGGAATGCCACGGTGACCCCTTCTACAGTACAAACAAGCTTGATTAGGAATGGTCTTTTTGGAAGGGTGGCAGCAAAACCACTTTTCCAAATAGGAACAGGTGAAAAGGCTACGTTTAAGGCCAAGTAAAGACCGGAATGAAGGTCAGTGGAAAAAAAAGGATTATGGAAAGGCGAATCATTATACTGTAGAATTGCTACATCAGTACATTTAATTGTGGCCTAAGACTTTTGTGCAGTGCTGTACACTGAGACTTTCAGCTGCATAGATATCGGTACAAGCTAAGAGAATATGGGCATTTTAATACTGGAGCAATAGTTCTGTCCCTGAATTATCATAATGTCTACAGACTGATGATGCAATGATAGTACTGAACAAAGTGACACCATTAATTCACTGCAAGTAACTGCTATACGATTCTATAAACTAAGACTGAGATTAAATCCTGAATGTTTTTTTTTTTATTGTGGTGACAGAGTGTGCAGTGTAAATCTTCGCTGCTCTACTGCAAGTTTCACCACATTTATTGAGCAGCTTTAAGATAAACTTTGGAATGATCTGTATGTCTGCACTCATTTCTTATATAATGTCTGATCTTAATCCAGTCATAAGAGCAGAAAAACTGTCTGAAGCACTCAGCACACAAGTAATTGTACTCTTCCTGAGTTTACTGTTACTGAAGACACTGAACACCCATTTGCAGGCCAGACTGCAAGTATATCACATGTAACAATTAGGGTAATGAGATGAGATGAGATGAGTCTGTTTCTTCTGTCTTCTGCACTTCATAAGAAATGTCTGTTTATGTCTGTTTATGAATTGCACCAAGACAGTAATATATAAAGCCATTCCAGATTCCTGCATTTTATATCAGATACGAAGACCTGGAGGTTCACCAGTAAACAGTGGAAGCCCTTTAATGTTGCTCCTCCTCACTCTAAAGCAGGGGTAGCCAACACGGTGCCTTTGGACACGAGTCGCCCACAGGGCATTTCAAAAAATAGCACCATGGAGCTCCATCTAAAAATGTTTTATTCAATATAATTTAAATTTGTTTAGATTTAAAAATGTTGATATTTAATATAATGTTTTAGTTTGTTTGGGGTCAAATAAATATCGTATGCAATGTTGCTAATAAACAATGTTGCATGTTTAAATATCTGTGCTTTCTACCATGGTAAACTTTTGTTAATGATCAGATAAATATTGATATTTATAATAGTAATAATAATATTGATTATTATTATTATCATTATTGTTGTTGTTATTATTATTATTATTGTTGTTGTTATTGTTATTATTATTATTATTATTATTATTAATAATAAAGTTGAAGAGTGCAACTTTGTTATACAGAAAGTTTAAATTAAACAAGGAGCCCTTCGTATTACTCAGTACTCTTACGGTAGTTCTTGGTTACAAAAAGTTTGGTGACCCCTGCTCAAAAGTGTGCATCCTACACCTGTTTGCATCCCATCATTTACATTTACATTTATGTCATTTAGCAGATGCCCTTATCCAGAGTGACTTACAATTAATACAGTCTCACAATTCAAGCAATTTTGGGTTAAGGGCCTTGCTCAGGGACCCAACTGTGGCAGAGGTGGGATTTGAACCCTGGACATATCTACAATGTTTTCTTTTTAAATATACTACAGCGTCAAATGATGTTTGTAACAATACAAATGAACAGTTTAGAAATTGTTTTAGATATGTACTTTCTGTTCTACTCACCACTGAGAGGTTTGCCATTTCTCATCCACGTGATCACTGGCTGTGGATTTCCTGCAGTATGGCACTTGATGTGTACGTCAGATCCTATTGGCACAACGTGGATGTTTTTGGGTTCTTCCACCCAGTATGGAGGTTCTGTGGAGCACAGTTGCAGTACAGGTGTGTATTATTCATTATATTCACTCAGACTAGGGCAACAGTGCCATCCAGTGTAAGTCCAGAGTCCTACTGGATGTGCTGTTTTACCTTCACCTTCACTAATCACATAGAAGTGTCAATTATTCTATCCAGTACAAAAACAGCTCTGACTAGTAAGTGTAAACCTGAATTTTAAAGTGATACTTTTAAGTGTGGTTTTCTACTACACATGAAATACTTTTTTAATTAAAACAAGAGAATTTTGATTGGAGAATGAATATCCATGATCTTCCACACGGGCTCGCAGGCCAGCCGGTGCCCACTCGACAACTCTGGGCGCAAGGGCAGGAACAACCCTAGACGGGGCGCAATCCATCGTAGGGCACACGCACACAGTCACACACTAAGAGACACTTTGGAGACACCAATTAACCTAACACACATGTCTTTGGACTGTGGAAAGAAACCGGAGTACCCGGAGTAAACCTACGCAGACACAGGACACCATTGGGATAATGCAAATATTAATAATATTGAGGGCCCAACTCAAGGACCCAACAGTGGCCGTTTGGCCAAGGTGAGATTAACAATTGTAATTGTGAATTAAATTGGTACTTTGAAATGTAAAAATTGTAGTAGCACAGCTCTGACCATTAATGAAACCAAAATGTATACAAACCTTCTACATTAACGTAAAAATGATGAACGGCTTCCCCGGCCGAGTTATTGGCCTTGCACACGTATTTCCCACTGTCTTCCTCCGAGACTTTCATTAAAGTTAACATCTTGCCATAGTTTTTGATGTTGGTGCGTTGTGGTAGCTTCTCTCCACTCTTGCTCCATTCAATTACAGGTGTTGGGCTTGAAGAATAAAGGCAGAAACATATAATATATGATTATTGGTGATAATTCTGTATTATTAACCAGCAATCAGTAAACAATCCCTCTTACAATCCTTCTGCAATGCACTCTAGCTCCAGCTCCTCTCCCTTCACCAGGTGTATTTGTGTTTCATCAGGAGATGGCGCCAGAAGCGTCGGTTTCCTATACAGACCTGTGGTTTCACATGCGGATGCCAATAAATATCTGGCAGAAATCAGGGTCGAGTGAGTCAGAACAATAATAAATAATGTCAATAAGAGAGGTTTCACTCACTTTTGATATCTCTTGGGCCACTCGAATTGACTGGAACGATAAAAAGCACCACAATCCTATTTAGCAAAAGTGATTTACAAATGCGAAATCCACTAAAAACTGGATGCATCCATTCTAGTTAACAGGTTTATAAATAATCTATTGCTAAATTTAAAGTTGCTACTTGGAAAAACAGTTAGAACAGTGGCTTCTGACCTCAGTAATTCATTTAATTTCAATTCATGCTATTATAAATGGATTTAAATGGATTTAAGGAGATGAACACTTACAGGGAATGACCACTACAGCCATGGCAGGTTTCTGCACAATGGTACGAATCTTGGGGAAGGAAGCAAAGCAGCAGTAGTCACCGCGGCTGTCGGTTTCCAGCACATTTGAAAAGTACAGGTTCCCATTAAGACCCATGGACACTCGTTCATCCTGCTCAATGTGCTGAAGACCTGCAATCATCAGCAAGAGTTTCAGAAAGTTGAATCTGGTCTTTTTAAGGATTATGCGGTTGACGACTTTAGAATGATGAACAACACAACGACACATATTCCTAAATTATTGTCAGGATGTTAGAACAGATAACGTTGTGTAAATGTGTGTAGAGCTATGGTTTTTTTGGCAATTGAACTCAAGAGCAATAAGAATGGCTTACCCATAGTCATCCAGTAGAGCTGACGAGGAGGGATACCTTTAGGGGGGTTACATTTCAGAACGAGTGAATCTGTCACATTTAAAACCTCAGGCTCAGTCCTTTCCTTTGGAAACTTTGGTGAAGCTTTGTAAAAAGGACCAAAGAAATAAAACACTGACTCCTACTCTGTCATTATTTAACGATGATGTGCGTTAAAAAATAAATGATCATTTCATTAAATTAAAATAATTAAAAATGAAAAATGACTTACTAGGCACAATTAAATCGGTTTCCACAGATACCGCCGTCCCCAGTTTGTTGGAGGCGTAGCACCTGTATTTGCCCTGGTATTTAGCACTGTATTTGTTAGGAATCACAAAACTCCCACTGTTCTCATGTGTTTTGAGGATGGAGTTCTTATGTGGATTAAAGTCCTGGCCGTCCTTCGTCCAGCGAAACCTGTCCAACCCAGAAATCAGAGAACAGAAAATTCAATAGTAATGTTTGCTTATGCATTCCGATTCATCATATGCAAAAACCTTGGCAACCACACCAGCACTAATTAACACTAATAGATAAATAGATAAACTGGTTTCCATAATTGATTTTCCTTTTTTTATGTCAACAGAATATTGCATATATCATACGATTCAAATCATACATTTCTGAGAAGGTTTCCCATCATTAAGCTTTCACAGACTGTACTGGAGCAGTGGTCCATCATGATGAGCGTTGCCCTCTTCCATAGATACAGAGTATGGCATGAAGGCACCACCATGACTCAAGCCACTACAGATCAGGTATTATTTTCTCACAGCATCCTGTGATCCTGTGATGAAGGATTAGAGAAAGCCTAACAAAAACTGTGCAAAAGATAACCTTCTGTCTCTGGCTTTATATCTACAAGGTGGAGCAATATGCTTGGTGTTTGCAGTGCTGAGAAAGATCCACCATTCAAATAGTACTTGATCTGTGAAGGTTCTGGACATTAAATAACAGAGTATAGGAGACTAATTATGGAGAGAAACATATGGACGACAATCTGTAATTGTTGAACTACAAAGTGCATCTATATGGAAGTTGAACTGATAGAGGGTCAGCTCTGTCCTGGGAAGCCCCTTAGATCCAGTGCAGGTGGTAGGAGACAGAAGGATGGTAGCCAAGCTGGCATCCATGCTGGAGAATGACTCCCTTCCCATGCACAAGACTTCCCATGGGCATCTCCTTCAGTGACAGGCTGCTTCACCCCAGGTGTGTGAAAGAGCGATATTGCAGTCCCTTTCTTCCTGCTGCTGTTAGACTCCACAACCAGCAGTGCTCCAAGTAGACCACATATGTGTGTATATGTGTGCATGTATGTATATGTGTATATTGTATTTATTCACATATACACAGCGGACCATATACACACACACTTAAACACTACACACTTGCAGTAAACAGTATTTCATATTGTGCAATATTTTCCCTTATCCCTGTGCAAAACAATCCTAAGAGTTCTTCATTTTTATTATTCATATTGTATATACTTTACAGTTTACTTGTCTATTTTTTGTACTGAGTGCCTTGCTATCCCTTTCTGCCAAAACACTGTGAATTTCCCCACTGTGGGACTAATAAAAGGATAATCTAATCTTAAAATGAATAACTGGTGCAGAAACAAAGATCTTCTGTGTTTCCTAATACAATGTATTAAAGAAGTGTAAATGGCAAAGCAACCTAACAATAAAAAAACTCTGCCCAACACATTAAAACATGTATGGGTGGCCAAACGATCATGAAGTACATCTAGAAATGCAAGAAACTTTATCATCTATGTGAACAGATAAAGCTCTTTGGTGGTCCAGTGTTCAATCCCAATATACCCACCACTGCAGGGTATTTGAGTCCCATTGCAGCTTTTTGTCCTAGTCAGGCACAACTGGCTGTGTCTCGGGTAGGGTAGGTTTGTTGGGGAGTAATTCATCAACACCTCCTGCCTTGTATAACACTGCTAACCTAATAACCTGATAACAAAATAACCTAAAAGCACATTTTTAAATACGGCCTCGAACAGGATCTGTATTAAATATAATTTTTCTTGAATATGTACTCCCCCGAAAAATGTCACCTTGCATGTTTAAGGTGGCAATAAATGTAATTTGGTACGTTTTAGCGTTTACCGTTTTATATTTGTGTCTTCTTCTCAGCTTAAGGAAAAGGAAAGGACCACATACGTAAACTTTGAATAAAACTGTGCAAACAAACAACCCAGAAGGTGGAATGTCTTATGACCTGACTTACAAATTAGGTGGGATTTTAAAATATTTGAACTAAGCTTCACTATTGAGTGGTGACGTATAAATGGAGTATTAGTGACCATAAAAATCAAACCATAAAAATGTGCTTACATAAAGTTAACATTTAAGAAAACAGAATTATGTAACAAATGACGTCCAACAAAATGTTATTTTCTTATAACAAGACAGCTTGACAAGCATTAACCAACATTTAAAGACAAAACTGAATTCCAGCATGCATAGCCATGCCAGTGGTTATGTAGATGGATGATACCTGGGGTCAACTCAAACGCAAAAGGTGTGAATCAGTTAATGTAGGAGTGATCAGGGCTCTAAACCACCAGGCTGAGTTAATGCGTGAGGGTTTGCTATTTTTATAGCCTTGTAGCCAGAGTCAGGCTTGACCTCATGTTGAGAATGCATGCCTGTAGGATTGTGCAACGGTCTTAGGCCACTGTTAGATTAGATTGAATGAATTTGCCAATGGTATAATGACCAGCTATAGTTATTTCTGAGTCTCCTTAATAAAACAATAAGAAAATTCAGGAAAGTTGTATGCAGTATCAAAAAACTGAAAATGTAATCAGAAAAGAACACTACAGTGTGACTTTCATTGGGATGCCAGATTGAAACTTATACAGTCCAAAGAAGGTTGATCAGGAAAAGTCATTTTAGAAGGGGAGCAGCCAAGAAACGACTTTTTCAGAAGGGGGCGGGGTGAAAAGGCAAATATCTGCTATATCTCAAGAAGACTGGAATGAACACGGAGTGACCTATCCAAATTAAAGATTTGTGGGTCCAGTCATCAACTCTATATTATATATGATCATTAAACAATTGCTAAAACAACAAATCCAGTGGTTGCTTAAGACTTTTGCACAGTACTGTATTTGTGTAGGACCATTTGTAGGAAAAATCTAAGAAGGTTGGAATAACATAGGCGATCCAGGCTGATAAGAAATTTGATGATTAAAATTTCAGGATTGCCAAACCGCCAAAATTGGGCTCATAAGTAAGAAACCAACCCTACAAACGTTCTAAACAAGAGCATCTGCTAAATTCTGAAAATGAAATACAAACAACTGTCCTAAAGCACAAGTTACCATACTAAATCAAAAAGCGACATACAGCTGATATGATCTTACAATCCAAACAATTGTGGGTTAAGGGCCTTGCTCAGGGACGGAGCAGTAGCAGCTTGGCAGAGTGGGCTTTAAACCCTGGACCTTCTGGTTTATAATTCTGTACCATAACTGCTAGGCTACCACAGCCCCTTAGAAAACAGCTTGTGTGTACTTCTAGAGATTTCCTATTAATAAACCGTGTATCATGTGTCATCATGAATATCATCTGGTACCACCAAAATGTCACCGAATAATAATGTTGTGTATGAGCTGTGTGATAAACACTTCCACGCAGTGTCGAGTGTTACGTAGGTTACACTGGGGCCTCTGAGACCAAGTCATAAAAGTGAATAATAACGACTTTGTGTGGCCTCTGCAATTAACAAATTAATACGATGGAGTCAAAGTAAATTTGATGCCAAAACAGGCACCATGCAAAACCATATGAGCAGTAGGATTTTTATAGGGATTTTTATAGGATGTGAAAAGAAGACCAGTGAGGTTAATGGAACTCATATAGAACTGAACTGTGACTCTGAAGAAGCAATTTTTCCCCAATACAGACAGCTACCACTGTCAGCAGTAACATTTAAAAGTGTGGCTAATTCACAGAAGAGCCTCTATAAACACTTAATTTAATCAGGCTTCTCTGCCCTTGTTACATAAAATGAGCAAATGGAGGAGACTCTGTCATTTCTAACCACATACACGACAAATAGGAAAAAAGCGGGGGGGAAATATAACTCGCACCATCCAGCTTGGCAGCATGCCAACGTTAATCCAGCAAATTGAGAGTGCAAACATTTATGAATCCTTGTGCTTAACACAACAGCACAGATACCTAGTTCATACACCAGGGTTTACTGCTATAAAGAATGAACTGACAGACTAAGTGGTGATGAACACTATACATGTTTATCATCCATACACATTATTTGCCGTTATGGAAAGCACAAAAGGTCACAGACTGTAGTTCAAGAGCTGATGTAACTTACGTTGGTTTGGGGTTGCCTTTAGCTTCACACGTCAGAGTGACATTATCATCGAATGGCAAAGCAACAAGAGATCTTGGAGAATGAGATGTGAGTGTTGGTAGCTGTTCCACTACAAGAAGAAAAATAGACTTAGAAATGTAAAAAAAAATGTAGTTCGATCTTAACCCTCAGGATATAATATGATCGGATTCTCTAGATTTACAACGGCACATTTAAAACATGAGACCTTTAATTACATCATATTTGTACATTCTATTCCTGATTGTGTTACAGGAATAGAAGTTACTGTTTGGGGTCTAAATTTGCTGACATTGTTGTATGCATGACCTGTGTAAGATATAAATCATGAAATGTGATATTATTCCATGTATTTATGGTTATGGTTAATTTCTTAAATACAAGAATCAACTTTATAATTAAATGTCAGGACTTTGACTTGGCCACTCCAAAACATTAACTTTATTATTCTTTAGCATTTTTGGTTAGAACAACTACGGATTGTGCTAAGGGTGTTTAGGATTGTCATTGTGTGGCATGACCCACATTCTCTTTTCAAATTTGCTAGAATTCATGAATGATGCCACTCTGAGTCTGGTCCATTAAAACAGGCACACCATGTAACAGATAGGCCTTTAGTTGCTTAGATGTTACCCTGGGTTCCTTTAAGAGCTGGGATACATCTTTGAAGAGTTGGTTTTGTAACCTTGTCCAGCTTGGTGAGCATATAAAACTCTTTGATGTCCTCAATAGAAATATCTATTGTGTGTGCCATGAAAAAACTTTCACAAATGTTATGTGAAGAATAAACCTTTCTCGTTGCCTATTCCTTAAATACAACAGTCCTCATTCATTGAAATATGTGACTGAAATTTACCTTCATGTGACTTTGAATCCTGGAGATTCAAATACTTTGCCTCTGGGATTACTCTGGGGTTTTTTCAATATATAAATGAACCAAATATAACTTTTTCCTATTTGTTTAATAGGGTTTTATTTATGTACTTTTTGTATAAAAATATGATGTTGTTTTAATAAATGCAGAAATAGGGGCATACTAAAGGGTTTGAAAAGCACCAATATAAATGCCTCAGTCTTGTGTATTTAACTTATTATGCCATCAGTAAAATTCAGTTACATTTTATTTATATATCACATTTGCCATTTGAGTCAGTTGACTTCAGAATCTCTTCCCCCACAAGAAGTTGTGATCTGGCTGGGGATGGAGACCAGTGTGAGTTGACCTTATCATTCTGTTGCCACTATGACTCTCACTAGGAAAAGCTGATGGAAACTGAGACTAGGATGGAAACAAAGGCTTTTATTCATAGATAATTTTAAAGGTTTGAAATGTGTCTTGAAGCCACATAATCTGACAAATACAACTGTGGATGAAAACTGAAAGTCTCCCTTTCAGGTGAAAATTTACGTTGATTACCAAATCACCAGAGGAACAGACAACTGGACAGGGGTTAAAAAACTGAGCCAAATAAAAATATTATTCAATACCTTGGTTACTGAATAGTAAAATGTTTTATACAATCATTCTTAGGTTTGCCACCCAATCCTGACTGTCTTTCTAGACTGTTATAGGATTAAATATAATGAACTAATAATTAGCTGATGCTGGCCTATTGGTTGTAGTAAAACAAGTAAGTGCTCTTTTACTTCTTAGAAATCCGTTGTCATATCATTACCTACAAGTTGAGTCATGCAAATTCTTAAGACCATACAATTATGTTTTTCATCTGGAGCTAGAACAGTGGCAAGTAGTGTTGCAACATTTTGTCATATCACTTACCTTCAGGAGGGATATGGATGCCTAAGACGGTAGATAAGAAGGCCAACAGAAGGCAAAAAACAAGACCTCTAAACCCCCTCATTCCATCAATATTATGTGGGCTCCGACTCCCACTGACTTCTTGGATAACACTCCACAGTCTCAGATTTAAAAAATCTGTAAGGGGAGAAATGTCAGAGCAGGACAGTGAGTAAATTGTAGGCACACTTTCTACATAGATGTCTAATGATATTATATCAATGAAACTCGGATCTATCTTTACCAATATCTCAGACCCTCTTTGTGTGATTTAGTGTGTAACCCTGATTTATCATTAACATAGAGACCTCTAATGTTACAGTATAAATGTATAGATGTAGATGACTTCAATGTTCAGCCACTATTGAATCATAGAATTGACTGCTTCTAAATGGTCATTCACATTATGCCCTTTGCATGCACCAATGAAATCATTCTTTTTGGCCAATCATTACCATCTACTTTGCGACCCATTTTCGACACATCAAACAGGACATTTACTGCACTGTACCACCTCTTACGGCAACTCTCCTGTGACTCTGACCATGTATAAGTGGTATTTTATATTTATATTTGCAGGGGTGCTTTTAGGATCACAGATTTAGGCACCCTAAGAGACCAGGCCATTTCTTAAACAAAAAAAGTTACATTTTTATGAAAGTTAGACTCCCACATCTGTGAAAGAAGAACATCTGATGATTTGAATAAGGAAAACTCTAAGGCATCGCTTGGATCATGCCATTTGCAGGGCAAGGGGTGTTGCTGTATTTTTTTTATGTTAAAATATTAACATATACTGTTCGTTCTACAGTTTTAATATACAGTCGATTCGGGTTAATGGGACCACATCGGGGCGTGATGGTTTTGGTCCTAATAACCGGCTGGTCCGATTAAACAAACATGCCCTATGTTACAAGACGGGGCGTGCTATGTAACATATTAAATGTTTATTAAACCTTTATTGTGTGATTTACAC
>JAVSBV010176803.1:0-27241 GCA_033117975.1 Parotocinclus spilosoma | reverse complement strand
ACACACACACACACACACACACACACACACACACACAAACACAAACACACACAAACACACACACACACACACACACAAACACACAAACACAAACACAAACACACACACACAAACACACAAACACACACACAAACACAAACACACACAAACACAAACACACACAGACACAGACACACACACACAGACACACACACACAGACACACACACACACAGACACAAAAAAAAAATTCAATGGCAATTTAGTATAATCAATTAAACTAGCACGCATGCCTTTGGATTGTGGAAGAAAACCAGAGTACCCAAATTATTATGGGAAGTTTTCTAAGCACAGCTACTCTACTGTCATCCCCTTTTTTTAATACTATCCTACCTGGGCTGCTTCATCCAGCCCTCCAGACGCATGTGGCCTGAGGCTTCTTTGACCTGTAGAGCTGGCGAGTTGGCCTTGTCTCTACACAGGGCCTCAGAGAAGTGGGTGGCATACTCCGGAGGCAGACCACACGTAGCAGGAAGACACGGAGAGCACTTCGGATGACACAGAGTATGACATTCTGAAAAAGAGAGAGAAAGGAAAGGAAATCAGTAAAGAGAGAGAAAATTAAACAGAAAAATTAAGAATTAATCATATATTTTGTTTGTTGACATGTACATAAATAATACAAAATCTGTGTATATTGGGAAACAAACCAATATTCTTAATTGAAACAGTAAAAAATATACTAAAATATTTTTTCTGTTGTGACAAAAAGTTTAACTTGAAACCAAAGGCAGCAAAAACACAGCCTGAAAGGGCTCAATTTGAAAAGAAATGTGGAACAGGTGAGAAAAATAAATGTCTCAATTCATCAATTCGTTTTAATTCAGTCACTTATCCAGGATAGATAGTTACCATTTTACAATGGGGATACATTTCCAAAAATCCATTGTTGGACGTAAAAGTGAGGAGTATATAATGTGTGTATGTATGTGTGTATGTATGTGTGTGTGTGTGTGTGTGTGTGTGTGTGTGTGTGTGTGTGTGTGTATATATATATATATATTTTTTTTTTTAATTTATTTATTTTTTAAATTAAATAATGTATGGTATGGGGGGAAAACTGTCACGATCATGGCTTTTCCTCATTCCATTTCTCATGGCCTATCACTCCCGCCATTGCGCTCCATACATGAAGGGAGAGTGCAACAGAGAGTGCAACTTCATATCGCTTGCCAGGGGGGGGGGAAAAGGCATTACAAATTCAAAATTTGGTTTCTGCTAATTGTGTAATTTTGTGTATTATCATATCCAATGTGAGTCAAAAAATCGTAAACCGGTCCATTGTAAAGCAGGAAGAACCTGTACATGTAAGAAACAAACATGAAAATATGAACGTATGTGCATGTAAATTCACCCAGGCAGGTAGCTGCCTGTCGGCCGAAGTGTACCGTGTCCAGACACACTGCACATTTCGCAGCTCTCATGTTAAGTCCTACAGTGAAGCGGTGAGGAATGTTATGGTGCATCCTCTCCTTCACACGTCGTCCATACTCTAAAAACAAAGACAGAGACAGACATGATTTAGATATACAATAAAAATACAACTTGTTACACAAGGTGCCCATGCTACAGGAATTAAACATACCAAAACACGGTTACTAATGGAGGTTCAAACTTTTGCATCTCATCGTTTGAGGGACATGCAAATTCGTTGAAACAATCAGAAACATGCAAGCTAATCTACTAACAAAGTTTGCAGAACTCTGCAACTTAAAGTTTGGCACAATAATCTGTTCAAACCATTTGCCTCATTTTATATGTGTTTCTTGTTTTTTCTATATAAAGCTTCGAAATAAAGGATGCAATCAAAGAAAAAAGATTCATTTACGACCAGCAGTGTCATTTATCAAGCTTGAAAGTTTCACTTTTTTCTGTTCCACTTATTCTGGACAGGGCCACAAAGGAGATTAACCTGGAATTATTATACTGGATGTATTAATCTTAGCCGCAATTTACACAATAGTAGAAGCTGTTCAAATTCAAGACAATTATTGCCAAGTACAGGTTTTTCAACTAATACAACAATAATAAGGTAGTAACAGAGACATATCACATCTGACATTATCAATTCATCTATTTCATACCAATGTCATGGCTTTTAGTTAGTACCTTGCATATGCATTTTAGATATTTTAAATATTTATATATTAAAAAACAATGGAAGAAACAGTTAAAACTGGGAGCAATGTATCACAATGAATCTCATAATGTTGTCACTTAGCTGAGCATCAATTTTGAGGGGGAATACTTTGTCTCTTTTAGCCAATTCATGATAGAACTCTGACATCAAAATGACCCGCAGCCACAACGTAGTATAAATGAAATTTCAACCTTTTAATTCCACTCAAATTGAATTTAAATATTGTATTACATACAAACTTGCCACTTCTTATTGAACAAAAAACCCTATCAATCAACTTTACAGTGGTTATAGTACTATAGTACTAAAGTAATATGTATTATGCAACTATGTAGCTCCGCCCCACTTTGGGTACCATCGACTTTAGAGATGCCAACTGACATCTTTGGAATGTGGGAGGAAATCAGATTAAATTCACACAGACAAAGGAAGAACATGCAAACCACTGGAGTACCATGCCAACCCAACATCATATATTCTTTGATATATATATATATATATACTTTTTATATAAATTAGAGGATATTTCAAAATTGTATTTTATTTTATTAAGCAAGAAAAGCAAATGAAAAGTCAAGGAAAGTTGTCTGATTACGCAAATGAGATACAAACTGATTGAGTAGTAAGTGATATATACAGGGGTGAACAGAAGAATGTTACACTGGATAAGAGTGCCCCACATTGACTGTTCATACATGTAAATGAGGACAAAATCATGCTCCTCTCTAGCCAGAAAAACCTGAAAGGGTCAGAGACAAGGATAGACAAAGAGGGTCTAGCACAAGAAAAAAACAAAAGGTCTGAAGACTGACAGACTAAAGTTTGAACTTGCCAAGAGCTGCCAGGTTACACTGCCCACTCAGGAAAGAGGGATTGGGGGCATGAGTCCAAACTTAAACATAATAAACAGATGCCTGTATTTTCTACATATGCTATTTACATGCAGAGCTCCATGCACTGCAGGAGAAACAGAGAAAAGGAAGACAGAGTGAAAATGGCAGTGTTTAAAGATAACGGAAAAGTAAGCTAAACAAAAGAAAGAGAGCTAAAGAGAATGAGAGGCTTACTCCGCTATGCACTGACAACAGCAGTCTTTGAGTAATTACAGAAATACCAACATAGGAATTGTCAAAAGTTTTATAATTACTAATATTAGGTTAATATATTTTATATATACATATATATATATATATATTAACCGTAATCGACTATATATATATATATATATATATATATATATATAAATATATATAATATATTTATTTTAAAAATGGGACTACCGGTTAATGGGACCAGCCGCTTAATTGTATCAAATCCTAAAGTACCGAAACAAATCCTGTTATATACGTGTAATGTTATTCCGCTTATTTGGACCAAAAACGTGTACAGTATGTAATATCCGTATGTAAAATCCCAAGAAACTTTTAGTCTCTGGCATCACTACCCGAAAACGATACCCTCTACTGCCACCTACAGGTCTTTGCCTAACATTTCCATTTACTACAAAAAAAGAAGCCATATAGCCACTGCTAAAGCGGATCAGATCACACTGGATAAGTTCTTCAAATGTTGACTGGAACTTAGTAAGAACTTGTTTTTTACATTATTATGCTTTACATGCTGAGTACCTATACAGTGTGTTGTAGATCGTTTCCAAAAACTTATTGGCAATTTTATTTTTCAATGAACAAAGCTTGTAAGCAACAGTAGTTCTTGTTTGTACGTTCTCTATACGTGTAAATTGCACAATAAAGGTTTAATAAACATTTAATATGTTACACAGCACGTCCCGTCTTGGGCATGTTCGTTTAATTAACCGAAATCTACTGTATACAGTTAAAAGAAGAAAACACTCATTTCAATTGTTTCTTTATTGGTATAAATATTGTCCTTCAGGGGTTTTCTTTTTGCAAAAGAGAATTACTAATATTTTATATAGGCTATTATATTAGCTAAGTACATTTCAAGAATATCTTTTTTTTAAAGTACAATCTGATTTTGTCATATTCCAGCTGTTTAATATCCAGGGTGAGTTTTTTTATCTGTAAAAACATAAGCTGTATGCCAAGCTCAATCGTTATTTTATATAGTGTCATTACAGTGTCTGTCCCTGTCTCTGTTTGAGGGTTACAACTTGTTCATGAATACAAATAATGATTTACATAAATTCACCCTACCACACCCACATGTGAACGTTTCAGGTTTGGATAAATTCCCAGACTATATATTCCTTGTGTAAGCAAGCAAGAGAAAAACAAGTGAATTTTTTTATTTATTTATTTTATTCATATTTTAAATTTGATACCTGCAAACGTTCCAAACAAATTGGGACAGGGGCTTGTTTACCACTGTGTACATCATTTCTCCTTTTAACAACACTCAATAAGTATTTGGGAACTGATTGCTAAAGCTTTGTAGGTAGAATTCTGTCCCATTCTTGCTTAATGTACAACTTCAGTTGCTTAACAGTCTGGGGACTCTGTTGTCATATTTTGTGCTTCATAATGTGCCACATATTTCAATAGGAGACAGGTCTCGACTGCAGGCAGGCCAGTCTAGTATCCATACTCTTTTGCTATGACGTCACGCTGTTGTAACATGCAGAATGTTGCTTGGCATTGTCTTACTGAGATAAGCAGGGACCTCACTAAAAAAGACGTTGCTTGGATGACAGCATATGTAGCTCCAAAACCTGTATGTACATTCCATTTCATTTCATGGTGCCTTCACAGATGTGCAAGTTACCCATGCCTTCGGCACTAACACACCCACATACCATCAGAGATGCAGGCTCGTCCAAAAACAATTTGAAATATGGACTTGTCAGACACACGTTCTACTTTATTAAATTTTATCTAATGCAATGCTGCATAAGGGATGTTTAGCCTTGCCGCCTACTTGCAGAGATTTCTCCAGATTTTCTAAAAAAAATTATGATATTATGGACTGGAGATAAAGAAATCCCTAAATTCCTTCCAACTGCACGATGAAAAATGTTGTTCTTAAACTGCTGCTTGCAAATTTATGCTGACACATTCGTTCACAAAGTGGTGAACCTTGCCCCATCCTTGATTGTAAAAGATTGTAAAAAATTGGGTATAAAGGGAGCGTATTCCCAATTATGACATTCACCTGTTTACATGTTTAACCTGTTCACCTGTAGAATGTTCCAACAGATGTTTTCTGAGCATTTCTCAGCTTATCCAGTCTTATGTTGCCCCTGTCCAAAGTTTTTTGTAATGTGTTCCAGGCATCAAATTCAAAATGAGGTAATATTTGCAAAAAACAATAAAGTTGATCGGTTTGAAGAATATTTTGTCTTTGTAGTGTATTCAATTGCATTTGGGTTGAAAAGGATTTGCAAATTATCTTACACTGTTATTATTCATGCTCTTTGGAGTGTGGGAGGAAAACGACATACCCGGAGTAAACCTATGCTGACACTGGGAGGACATGCAGACTCTACACAGAACACACTGAAAAGACCCAGGCTGCTCCACCGTGGGATTGGGCCCAGGATCTTCTTGCTGTGAGGCAGCGGTGCTACCCACAATGCCACGTCAACAGCTCTTGGTACATTAAGAGAAAAATTGCAACGAAAAACACAAGTGCAATGTCCCAGAAGAACACATTTTCAGTGGGTGTCTCAGGAGACCACAAGAGTACGAGCCAGGTCGTGATTTTGCAACACTGCGATATTTGAAACAACTTCACCATAATAAAAACCAGACTGAGGGTAATAAAATCCCACTATTCCTTCTGCTGCTGAGAACCTAAAGCCCTGTTCTCATCTATTCATTACTTCACAACACTCACAAAGCCAGAATTGCCCACCCACATCAATTTCTGTACTGGCACAATTTAAATTACTGGCATATACTATATATCAAGATACATGGAGCTCCTGAAACCCGGTCTAGCTTGCCGGACAGTAAATGGGATCTACAGTACTTATGCATCAGCTTTTACTTTTTACAACTACTGTCGCAGAGACTAGAAACAAGCACGTGGATTCCTCCAGAATTGATTGTAAGGCATGAAAAAGGACATTTTCTGAAAATGCCTCTCTGTCCAGTTGCTAGAGTTCAGGTGCAGAGGTGGCAAGTATATTGATTTTTGCCCGTTACTGCCTGATGCAGCGCAAAACAGTTTTCAATAGTGTGCCTTGATTCCAATTTTAGGATCTGGACAGGCACGTTATATGGCCAATGTTTTACACGCTGGCCTAGGGGGTCCATCTCATTTCATCGCAGATAGATGGTCCTCACTGTCTGCTGATTGACCACTCAGCCGTTCCACCTTCCTCCACTCCTTAATGCTACCCACCCCTAAAAGTCCACTCAACATCAGTTGACAGAGTTTAAAAGGAAGGAGGTGTCTGGTAAATAGAAAATGCTTTCACTTCTTCTAAGGGGTAAATTCATTACTCTCCTGTCCTTATGTATGACAAATGTGCTGACTCCAGGAGCATGGATCAATCTATTAATCTGAAGCAGGGGAAACTGTAATATAATATGCATTTTTTATAATATAGTATGCATTTTTTAAAACTTTACTAGGTAGTTCATGAAAATATACATGTATTCTAGGTTTGCCCACAGTGTTGGTGCATACAACAATACTAACACCCAAGAGTCAGCAAAGTTGGCATAAATACACATGTGCACACATTATTTACACTGTTGATGAAAATGCATTTACTGTTGTATTTCTTACCAGACATTTCTGTAGACCACCACCATGCAACTCAAACCATAACTATTTAGCTTCCACAACTCAGTAATGAGTGATGAGAATGAAACAGTCTGAACCAAAATGGAAACCTCATTCTGCCCCTCTCAGCACGGTGTTTCGGTGGGTAGCTTACAGCAATAACGTCCCAGGTTCATTCCTAGGGTGGAGCGGTCTGGGTCTCTAAAGCGGCCCTTAGTGTGTGATGGTGTGTGTGACTGTGTGTGTGTCCTATGATGGATTGGCGCCCAGTCTAGGGATGTTCCTGCCCTTGCGCCCAGAGTTGCCGGATTGGCACCGGCTGGCCCGCAGCCCTGTGTGGATTAAGCAGAAGATAATGAATGAATTAATTCTGCCCTTGTTGTTTTGCTTTGGCTTTTTAGAACAAAGTGGAGACAACCTTCTGGATGTTGGTACTCTTGAAAAAATCATGTTGTCTGAGGCATTGAACTGCACTGACTGCAAAGTAGTTATTTCAAGGCATTTCAATTTTGGGTTTAGCCCATTTTGCCCAGGAGCAAATAAACCCACAATCATAAAATTATAAGCCTTTAATCTGTTACAGTATTAGCAATAATGGACATATAGAAAACTTAACCTAGTGTGTGTTAGCCTTTTTCTATGATTTGCCTTTTTTAACCAACATAAGTGTCAGTGTTGTTCCACTCAATGTAAGGGCTTTAAACAGTTAATGAGTAATCGAAAAATGTTTTTCAGTGAGTTTTTGTTTAATCGGAGACGACATTCTCCATTTACTTCAGATTTGATCAGGCCAAAATATGAATCTGGTTGACTTGTTCTTAAGCCACTTCTTGATGGTCTTTCACAGTGTAAGCAGGTCATTCCTCATTCGGTAAACAACTTTTCAGTTTTGTGGAGTAAATCTTACTTCAAAGTATTACTGTATTTTACACAGTAAAAGAAGCTCACTAGTGCCAGCAGCTGTAAAGGTTCCCGTCATTAAGACATGGCCATCATATGTGGACATTTAAAACCTTAATTTCATCATAGTTTACAAAAAGTGGGTGAATTTCCCAGTTTACAGCCCTCTCCCAAAACAGTTCATTTGCATCAATATTTAGTGACCAGCAAAAGGTGATACGAGTCTCAGAAGTGTATTTTTGGTTTATATTATCATATTCTTGCTAATTTACTGACCAAATATATGTGGTTAGGACCATTAATAGCTCAATACTTTGCCATTTTAGGTTGGTCATTTTTTTACCCAGGAGTCTCTGCCCAGCCAAGTTCTTTTTTTAAACTGAAGAACGCATTTTTATGCTCTATTTGGCAGACACAGCCAAGCATTTCTGAACATGAATAGAAACTAAACCAATTTATTATTTGCTCTCTTATGAGCAGCAACAACACTTTGCATAGCTGCTGAAGGCAGAAACATACATTTCATCAATCACTGTCAGGGATTTTCAGATTTGCCCATGCGACTAAAACCGTTTCAAATGATTGTACATGCTTTGGAAGAGTTTTTCTATCAAAGGCCCTTGGAGAAAAATGCAAGATGATCTACTGCGATCAAAGTAATACAATTTACTAATTTCCATTAGACAGAGAAGGGCCTTCAAGCAGAAAAAATGACCAATGTTCACAGAGAGAGAGAGAGAGAGAGAGAGAGAGAGAAGAGAGAAGTGAGACAAACATCTAACTGCAGTGTTATACACTTAGTTTAAAATCTCTGTTCTTGATGGGTGGTTTACCCACAGTACAGGTGCTCTCTTTAACTGACATTTAAATGGCAGGCTGAGCTATAAAGTCTGTGATAATGTGCTCTATGGCGGGATGATAGCACAGTAATTGAAAAATTAGTCCTTTCACCTGTACCTCAGTCTGAAGGACTACATCCCCCAACCCCAAGTGCAAGGGCAGGTAACAGAGGGAGCACTAAATGGATTCTATCTCTCTACAACCTTAAATATAGGCACTACATACTGTACATCAAATCCAATTTTAATACAACCCAGTGATGCTGCACAAAGAGAAGGAAACATTTTTGACACAGTCTGACAGCTTCCTTATTTGCATGATACCAGTTTCATCTGTGCATCTGGTAATTCCAAGCTCAGTTTGGCCACTTTATAAAACTGAAACAATGTTATGCATTAATCTTAAGGTTCCTTTTAGCCTGCAGAACAAAAATGTTATGGCCACATTCACTAGGACATTTCTCATTCTTGTGTGTGCAGACTCTGTGTGTGTGTGTGTGTGTGTGTGTGTGTGTGTGTGTGTGTGTGCGCGCGCGCCTGTGTAATGACGCCCGCATCTAATGGAATGTGCCATGAGAAATGACTGCTTGGAGCCAGGCTATACTGGCACACAGATTCTAGCCAGAGGTTTTCATTAAGCAGCACTTCAGATCATCAGTTCCTCATGCTATTTCTGACATTTTACCACAGTTCGTCTTTTCTTATTAACCAAAGGGAAAAACGTCAGGAGGGGCGAAAGAAAAACCAAATGAGAAAAGGTTATTAGCACTGCCTATTCTCCTGTGTTTAAGAACAGCTGAGCCTTGTGTTTGCATGTGACCACATCAAACACACCTGTTCTCCGTTTGATTCCACAGGTCATCCCCAGATTCCACACTTCAGGTACAGATTAGCACACAGTCTGTCCCAGTCAATATGTATTGGCCTGCATGGCCTCCCCCAAAATGCATGGAAAAGAGACCATCTTTACTGACTATACTTTACTGAATATAGGCACTTAGAGCAAATCAATACATAATTTCACGGCCGGAACACAGTGAAATCGGGTTTATTATCTCGGTAATAAGAGAATTGGGCTTAAAATGCACCATTCTGGGTTATAACACTGCGGTGTGATGCACACCCGTATCTTGCTATGTAATTTTTATCTAAATGCTTTTGTAGCAAACAATACAGGATTCAAATTTTAGATGTGAATTAAACACTGCTTTTAAAAGCGCAACTATAAAGCAAACTGGCAGGTGGTACTCTGGGTAAACAAACGATCTTCAGAGCATACTGAATATAAATCTGTAAGTACTAAGAATATAAACAGGGTTGGTTGTTGTTACACTATGGCTCACTTCTTGTCATGCACAATGTCATTGCCACATCGTAAAAGTAACAATAATAACATTTAATAACATCTATCACTAGATTTGATTAAAAAAACACCAATCCAATTAAATGAGAAGGGTGTTAACTTCCATTAGACAATATTTTTCAAAGCTGACTCAAAGTTTTTTGATTTCTTTCATGTCGCTATACACATACACACATACATACCCACACCCACACACAATTCAATGCCAAATTACAGTGATTAATTAACCTAACATCCATGTCTTTGGACATGTGGGAGGAAATCGGAGTACCCGGAGTAAACTCACACAGACACAGGGAGAACCAAGACCGCTCCACCCTGGGATTGAACCCGGGACCTTCATGCACAGTCATGGTGACGGTTAGAGAGTCCAGCAATTTCTGTCATAGATCACACAGAGAATGACAGAGTATGCGAGCATTTTGAGGGAACGAAGTGGACACATTATGACAAATTATTTTGAATGTGTATAAGAAGAAATTTGTTTCTATCCTCTAACCATAAAACTATTGTACAAATTAGCTTAATAAAGGATACCAAGACACAAGGTGGGTAATTCTCTATTTGATCCCTGTCTGAGTAGCCGAAAGTCTTCCTTTATTCAGTGGATAAATGTGAAGTTATTGTTGTTTAATTAACAGTATACAGTATAGTTTATTTAAAATAGAAGAAACACGCTGTAAGGCAGCAGAGATCACATGGCCACAGAAGCACATGTACATGTGAATAACAAGAACCTGCTCATGGAAGTGAGGCAAATACCCACCAAATCCAGATAAGCACATTGTGAAAGCCCTCTGTGCTTAGGGCTGGACATGGAAATTGGTTCCAGAATAAAATCTGGGTTCTGCTTATTGGCCCTAACAAATGCATTTTCATTTGTACATACTCAAATACATGTGTGTGATTACTCCAAAAACATATATGTAAGGATCTATGATAGCTTTCCTCCAGGACTATTAAGAGAGCTGTGTGTTTTTATTCCACGAACAGATCAAGTGTCAATCTGGATCCACTGTGGCATAATACGCAATGATGTTGCACTCTTCTGGTTGCCTGCATAAACGACCAAAACACAAGCAATGCCATAGTGACTGGGAGTTTATTTTGATGTTGTAGTCTAGAAATGAAATAAAACAAAATTGAGTGGGCATAAGTTAGGTGTCTCCAAGTTCATATCTCCTAACAAAATCCAAACTCATGTACGCTGCACAGTGGACAATGCTCTTAAAGATCTTAACTTCTGCAAAGTTTTAATAGATATATAATTATTAATAGAAGCCTCTTCTAAAGATGATGTACAAGAAAGCCCACAAACAGCTTACTGAATACAAGAAGACTAAGGACATGGATTACTGGAACCATGTCCTGTGGTCTGATGAGACCACGATAAACTTAATTGGTTCAGAGGGTGTCAAGTGTGTGTGACTGCAACCAGGTGAGAAGTACAAAGACAAGTGTCTGGCCTACAGTCAAGCATGGTGGTGGGAATATATTGGTTTGAGTCTGCATGAATGGTGCCAGCTGTGGGGAGCTGCAGTTCATTGAGATAACCATGAATGAAAACATGTATAGTGACATAGTGAAGCAGATCCCCTCCCTTCAGAAACTGGACCACAGGCCCATATTTCAACATGATAACAACCCCAAACACACCTTCAAGATGATAACTGCCTTGCTAAAAAAAACTGAGGTTAAAGGTCAAGCATGTCCCTCAACCTAAACCCCATTGAGCATCTGTGGAGCATTCTCAAACAAAAGGTGAAAGGGTGCAAGGTCTCTAACATCCACCAGCTTCATGCTGTCTTTATGGAGGAGTGGAAGTGTCCACAGTTAATCCTGATGTGGTTCGTCGTTCTTGGCGGTATGCTGACATTACCCTGGATACCGTGGCTACATGGATACATTACAAACCTCCCACACTAAAATGACAGGTGTTTCAGTTTCATTGTCTGACTCTTGTATATATGCATGCACACATCTACCACTTGTAATCTTGCCACTCCAAGGATACCAAGCGATTTCAGAAGTATTTCAGGTGTTATTTTGTCCCATTCTTCCTGAAAATGTGTCTTAAGACGTGCAACAGTGCAGGTTTGTTGCCGTCTCATTTTTTGTTTCAAAATTCTCCACACATTTTTTATTAAGGACAGGTCAGGACTGCAGGCAGGCTAGTCCAGTACCCATACCATCTTGCTATCGCAGAAGTGTAAATGATTTTTGCCAAGGGCACTAAAACAGCACCATAATTTGACAGACTCCAGCTTTTGGACTTGCCGTTGCTGCACAGTCTCCAAGGTCCTATTCGCATTTAGTCCAGAGCACACAATGTCCATTTTTCCTGGAATACAAAGTCAATCTGACCACAATACAAGTTTGGTCTGTGTGATAGTAACACCTTTTTCAGATGTTAACTGACAAAACAATTGCCCCTAAAGGTAGATATTGCACAATTCTGAGCATAGTAACTAAATGAAAACAAATAATACAACTAGCATTGTTTTTGTGGTGTCCCGGGTTATGTTTTGCACCCCATTTGGCTCATTAAACAAGTAAAGTACAGGCATCAATATATTTTTAACACTGCCTTGTTTAAGTAGGAATCAAAATTCTATTAAATGTATAGAAAACACAGTTAAGTAACAGAGCAAGTGAACAAATTTGTAACTCTTGATTTTGCAAATTGATCCTATACTGCCATCTAATGGTGAATAAAGCTAGTATTCATATAACTCTTCTATAGCCTCTCTCCATTTTTTCCTATTCCAATGATTTGATTACGATCTCGGATTCAGCCTGTGTGGAATTTTGCTTATCCTCCCCACATCTGCATGGGTCTGAGTGTGTGTAGAAACACTCTTTTTTGATGTAACTTTGTTTACAGTACCATAGTTCACCACAGCTATCTGAAAAAGAGAAGATATATAAATGCAAAATAAATCGATTTGAGCTTTGTTTTCTTACTTTCACTTTGGAAGACATCGATTTTCTTTTTGAAATCCCTGCTTCAGGTGCATCAGTATCAAATTCCCTCACTCCCTTTTTTTAGGAGATGCACTACAGTCATCATGTAATTCTGGTAAATTCTCAGTGTGCCCCATACTTTCAGAGAGAGAGAGGGATGGAGATAGTAATAGAAAGAATGTGGCTTTTGGTAAAATAAAGGTAGTATAAGGTAGTAGAACAATCCCAGGTAGCATCTGCTGTCTCACTGACACTTCAAATGGGCCTCTTTCATCTTCCCTGCTGCCACACTTATCCTCCATCATCACTTCTTCACCCCTCCTTCCCGCTTAATCTGACTGTTGTGCAGAACACCACCCTGCCATTTGGTTATTTACCATGATCCCTTAGCTCAGAAGCTCAAATGACTTTCCTAAGGATCTCCTGAGCACTCAGAATGTCATTTTCCTCACTGCATTCAAGGGTAAATGCAATGGTACAATTAATGTAATGTCATATAATTTCCTTAGTGCCAAATGTCAGCCTCATTGTTGGTGAGAAAACATTTCAGGGAAGGGATCCAATTAGATGAAGGATGATTTAAATTAAAAATGTTGTAATACTGCGGGTTATGGGAGTTTTCCTAGTTTTCTAATGATGATCAGGAAACAAATAGGTGAACAATGACTGGCAAAACTCAAGTGTTCTGTTTACAAGCACAAATAGCAGTGCTGATCATTTTAATATTCCTTATCACTCACCTTCTCTCCCTTGGTGCCAATGTTGGGTGATATATTTTGACTATGGCAAATTAAATAGAAGAAAAATATATATTCATTATTAAAATATATTTGCCAATGTGTGTCTACATAAGCAAACACTTATTATATTTAGATTTTCTTATATTATTTCAGCATGTCCAAATGTATTTCAAAGAATTATTGTATTTAATCTTTACATCTGGTATAATAGTCTTGTTATTACGTTCTACCTGGAAATGAAAGGGTGTTAAAAACTAGTTTCTCCAATCAAGAGATTTCCTTCCAGAACAGGTGGATAATAAGTTCAATATAGCACACGGATTATAACTTCAGGTCACTGCAGGAACACCTTAAGAGCGTCAACATAATTCATCGAAGGCAGCCAAACCAACCAATCTCGTTTAAAATTGACTTTGAAGTCAATAGTAGCCATTATAATACAATAGCCATTATAGCCATTATAGTCAATGGGTCACAGAACCATAACAGGATGACTGTCGAACAACTCAAAACAAAACGTAATGATGATATTGCTCAATTCGCAACTAGTGATCGTAAGCTGTAAGTAACTACGCAGAGCTTATTTACTGCCTGTTGGCAAGAAGCCATTTTTTGATTACTTTATGTGCAGAGCAATTTTGTTGCAAGGTGATACTGATTAAAGCACAAAGTGACTGTAGTGTTGGTCTGGTTATGCTGAGAACGTGGCTTCTAATTATCAACTGATAACATTAATGTTATATGTGAAAGAACAGTTTCTTTCTCTACAGTTTCTTTTCATTTATTTTCTTGGTGCTAAATCATCATTTTGAATTTCTATTCAAGATGTTGACAGTCTTTTCACTGATCTGCGTCAATATACAAGTTGAAAAAGCGAAGCCACTGGCTATCCTTAACAAACACTGACAATTTATGTTGATGTTCCAGTACCAGTTCCAGCACCACACAATTAGATGTTCTTCCAGCTCAGCATTACTCTACTGGTCTTCATCAACAGAAACCAGTCCCACCAGAGTGCGGTAACTCCCTCCATCGGTTGGACATTAGAGGATGATGTGCCTCCAAGGATTTCCCACTGAGGACTCATTTTATATTCTATTTTGTTTTATAATTTATTTTATTTATTTTCTAACTAATTTAAATGTTATTATTAATTTGTTATTGATTTAAATTATTTACATAATATTGCTATAACTTAATATACTTTTAAGTATTCATGTAATTAACATCTGAGCAACCCATGAAGGATGGGTCCCCCTGTTGAGTCTTGGTCCTCCCAAGGTTTTTTCCTACCACTTTCAGGGAGTTTTCCCTTGCCACCGTCACCCTAGGCTTGCTCAACTTGGGATTGGTCTTTTAATATAATGTAATATTGTAAAGCTGCTTTGAGACAATGCACCATTGTAAAAAGCGCTACATAAATAAAATAAAATTGTATCAAATCAAATTAAATTGAATTGAATTGAAGTCAAAAGTACACGCATGCGTGGATGGATGGATGATGGATGGATGGATATCTTGTGAATACACAAAAAGCATACAAAGTAATAAAAACTGTTAGAGATGCACATATTTACACAAACAAACAACAATGATTGCGATATATATGATATACACAGCACTAGCAAGAAAGCATCGTGCCCTTGTGTCCCATTTCCCAGCCCCCTCCCTTAAAACAAACAATGGTTAAGCTCAAAGTCACAGTAGATGGGTTAAGAAAATTGCATCTTAACTGCTTCACAAACTGGCATGCTGCAATTGAAACAAAAGTCTGGATTAAAAAAAACATAAAAGGTAGACAAACAGGATATATATAGGGTATTTAAATACTAGAAAAACAGACTATCCCTAAGTACCTTTATAGGAAGGACTTCACAGAAACTCAAGAATGGAGAAACATTCCAGGCCCATTAAGGTTATCAGAAATGTTATGCTTTAAACAAACGTGTTTATACAATACAAACCATTAAGTAGTTTCTGACGTGTTATCCATAATTAATGTTAATTACAGTAATAGAGCAAAATTCTGCAAATGGCCTCAAAATGAACAGAGGAATCTGATGCAAAGGAGGGGCAGAATGAAGGAAGATACTATATTTAGTGAGTTGCAAGTGAGCAAAGGTGTTCAACGTTAAGAACCTTGCTTAAGGGGTTTGGCAGCGTGGCAAAGTTAAAATATGAGCCCATAGCGACCAGAACAGCTGTGTGATAAAATGCACTTGTTCAAGACCCTCTGTAGGGCCATCTGAGAACAGATGTCAAGTTGGTTACTATCATCCTGGAAACGTTGGAAAACGTCCATTGTCAGGGTCACACAGCTAAGAAAACCGTATTACCGAGAACACTTTGAAGCATGACTATCAAACTGAATACAACATCATATTGGTCATTGTTTGAACACCGAAAATGGCTGGAATTCTTACATTTACCGACCTCTTCATTAGGTATGCCTTGCTGGTACCAATCTATGCCACGAATAATTAAAGGCAGTTCTCAAGGCAAAAGGGGGCTCTTAATCATTTGTGACATAGATTTAAAAATATTAAAATATTAAAAATATAAAATATTAAAAATACTCTTCAGAGATTTTATCTGTACTGACATAACAGCATTACACAACTGCTGCATATTTATCAACTGTAAATCCAAAGTGTGAACGTCCTGTTCCACCACATCCCAACTCCAATGTAAGTCTACCGTATGGACATTTGGTGACTACAGCAGTCATTTGGGTACAGTTAATGTGGTGTTTTGTTCAAGAAACCAGTTTGAAATTATTCAAGCTTTGTGACGTGGCATAAATAAGACTGTGGTCATAAACAGATGGTCATAAATGGATGGCCAGCAACAATACTCAGGTAGGCAGTGGCGTTCAAATTAGAGGCTGAACAGGCCTCCCAGTTTAAATGTGTCTGACGCTAACTGGATATTTCCCTTTTTCAGACCATTCTGCGAATCCTAAATTTAGCTGTGCATGAAAATCCCAGATCAGCAGAGAATGAAATGCTCAGACAAGGCCACCTAGCACCAACAACCATACCATGTTCAGAATCCTTTCTCTTCAACAGTTTGTATTGATCATGCATGCCTAATATTACTTATTTTTTATGAGAATGTATAAGCTCTGCGCTGTCTCATGACATAAATTAGCACTAGGGGTGTGCCATATGGTATCGTGCTCGATAATACCCGTATAATTTTTCAGACAATATAAAACGTCCATATCGGGATATTCTGACATCTTTAAGTAATGACGTAATGGTTTTACACAGAGTATGGAGTATTTCCATTACGTAACTCATAGGCCGAGCAACAGATATGGCAGAAAGTGGGTTGTGTGTAGGTGGAGATTGTCCCAAAAATGGGGGGGGCAACTTTGGTGTAGAGGTGGTTTTGGTACAAAATATCAGATGTACAAAAAACAGTAATACATATGTAAGTAAAAGGAGTAATACATATGCAAATGGTCTGTCACAACAAATCTAATCTGTTTCACCACCTCGAGCAGGAGCACGTAGCCGAGTACGAGGAAAAATCAAAAATGCCACAAGGTGAGGTATTTTAAAGTATAAAATATATTTTGTTGCAATTGTATGTTGTTGAAATATCTCTCAATATGACTTGCATGTTTAACCAACACAGAATATGAGAGCGTCAAGGAGAGAGCTGCATTACAACTCAATTGACTTTCAGCTCTTCCTATCCTACCTGGTGTCACTTCAAATGTCATACAACCCTCCCAAGTGCTGGCATCTGCAGTCAATATTGTCATATCTGCACATCACTGCTGATCCCTGAGCTCAGAAACTCTCTCTCATACAGCTGTGTATTGCTCCACCTTGACTAAGACGTTGTGCACCAATATCTACCTCTCAATTTGCAACCCTCCAGACCATTTTGAGTAAATCTAGTCAGGATACAAGCAGACTGCTACACAGCATCAAAGAATTTACACAAAGCCATTTTAAGGCCTTCCTCAACGCAGGTTCGTTCTGCCTTGAAATGCCACTGCAGCATAACAAATCCGGATCTGTCCGCTGAGATAAAGCAACTAAAAAGGATTTTGAAATGAGACGCAAAGTCTGACAGACATTATTCCTATTTTTACACACACAAACAATGCTTGGAGCTTTGCAGCCAGCCTCTGGGCACCTAGCTACAGTACCGGTTTGGCACAAGCCGGCATGTTTGCTGCCAAACACATGCTGCCATCAGGCTTTTGGAGGAATACAGTCTGTCAAGCGTTTCCAAAAGATCTGTTTTCAGTCCCAAACAGAGACAACTGCACAAAGGTACAACAGCAATGCTTTTATGTCTACCTTTACTTCACATTTTTGGGAAGAAGCATGGACGTCTCAGGTCGGCAAACAGGTTTTCTCTACAACAAATTCTACACTAGTTTAAGCTTTACTTTAGCAGCTATTTAGCAGAACATCCCATATTGACTGCCTTATCTTATGAGCAAATGTTTAGAAGTCTTGGTATTGAAAATGGCTCAAGCAGGACGAGCTTGAGCCTGTTACACATATTTAACCTCTTAGACTCATCTTGACATGCCTTTTCCACAAGTAATTCTAATTTTATGGACTCATGTTCACTGCACTGCTTACCTTAAACAGTATGCAAATAAAAAATAGGCTTGATAGGGTCTGAGCCATCAATGGCAACTTTGCATTGGGACAAATTCCGTGTGGTGTCCATTCTGTATGTAAGCCATGTGACTGAAATGGGGGGAAATAATAAGCAGAAATAACATGCCCAATAAAGCAGACATGCCAATCTCTGGCAAAAAAGTAGAGTCACACAAACCAGATTGTTTTTTCCTTTTAATTAATTGAGTTGTCAACAGCAGATGGAGATGAATGTTTCTGAAGACACGCTGCAGATGCTACTTGCACCCCGTGAATCCTGCAGATTATGGAACACTGACAGCTTTCCATTACAAACAGTGAGATTACTGTGCTGCATACATTATATTCATTGCTAAGCCTCGCTGCAATCTGTAAGGCTCCTGAAACGATGCAAGATCTACAGCAAAATATACAAACAATCTGTACCATTTTGAAAAAGCATCAGGGTTGATGGCAGTTGTGTTGCTAATCAGCATGTCAAAATAAACCATTCAGCAACTATAAAGACATAAAAAACTGGAAGTTTGTAAGTAAAGGTAAGTATGTATTAAGTAAATGCACTCAAAACTCCAAACATACACTATTTAGTGTCTGAATACTCATGACTCTGGAAGCAAATAGCTGTCTCTTACATCACTCGCCGTTTATTTTCCTGTAGTGACAAAGAAACTAAAAATGGTAAGGGTGGACCAGGAGATGGCAGTGATAACAAAGGAACAGGATCTCTGTTTCTTCTCAACATCTTGCAGCTTAGAGTCAGTCCATGTAGCACGATGAGCCCTGTGTTTATTTGCCGTCTTTGCCTTAAAATGAAATAAGCGACGATTGTTTAAGCACCTAAAGTGGTTAAAAAGTCCTTGGGTTAGGAAAATACAGCTGCTTTTTTACAGCTGTGGTTATGTTTAATACAATGAAAAGATGGGGTTGCGAACGGACAAAAAAAACAACAATAGGGGGTTTTGTGTGTTCTCATTACCATCAGTTGAATGAGGTTGACTTGCAATTTAGAATTTTTTCCTATATAATGTTAGCACATGATGTGTGATAGCTTAAAAGTTATAATTCAGTTTATTTTCTAATTTTTCTATTACTAATTTAAATTTTATTATTAATTTGTTATTTATTTATTAACCCAACTTTGCTATAATTTAATATACTTTTAATATGGAGGATGGGTCCCCTGTTGAGTCTTGGTCCACCCAAGGTTTCTTTCTACCATTTTAGGGAGTTTTTCCTCGCCCCTGTAGCCCTAGGCTTGCTCAACTTTGGATTGGCCTTTTAAGACAGTGTAATATTGTGAAGCTGCTTTGAGACGATGCTACGTTGTAAAAAGCGCTATATTAATAAAGGGCAAAAAAGGTATTTAGTCAGCCACTGATTTGGAACGGGAGGTCTGTAAATTCAATCATAAGTACACCAACTATGAGAGACAAAATGAAAAAAAAAAAACATTCATAAAATCACATTTTAATATTTTTAAATAATTTATTTGTAAATTATGGAGAAAAATAAGTATTCGGTTACCCACAAACAAGCAAGATTCTGGCTCCCACAGACTTGCAACTTCCTCCACTAGTTCCATGTATTAATGACACCTGTTTGACCTCGTTATCTGTGTAAAAGACACCGGTCCACTGCCTCAAACAGTTAGACTCCAAACTCAACCATGGCCAGGACCAAAGAGCTGTCGAAGGACACCTGCACCAGGCTGGGAAGAGTGAATCTACAATAGGCAAGCGGGCTGGTGTACATAAATCAACTGTGGGAGCAATTGTAGAAAATGGAGGACTGAGGAGAGCTGGAGCCAAAGTAACAATAATGAGTTGCATCCCAAGAACACCATACCTACTGTGAAAGATGTGGGTGGAAACATCATGCTTTGGGGCTGTTTTTTGGCAAAGGGTACAAGAAAACTCATCTGTGTTAAGGGAAGAATAAGCAGGGCCATGTATCGTGAGATTTTAAGTCAAAACCTCCTATTAGTGAGACCATTGAAGATGGAACGTGGTTGTGTCTTCCAGCATGAAAATTATCCCAAACACACTGCTTAGGCAATGAAGGAGTGGCTCCATAAAAAGCATTGTAAGGTCCCGGAGTGGCCTAGCCAGTCTTCAGACCTCAACCCCATAGAATATGGACCCAAAACAACTAGGCTCTTCAATACTAGGCATAGTTCTACAGCCTCTCCAAAGCTGTTTTTGAGTGCAGGTTGAGAGGCACTGTATTGTGAGATCAAGCACTGTTCACATTCGCTGTTTGGGTTAGCAATAGAGTTCTTCTACAGGTGGACAAAGCAAGCCAGCATTACCAACAGAGTTAAAAAAAAGACTGTTCCAAAATCTCCAAACAAAACTGGCCTGTTCAATTCAAACAGAGATTGGTATGGTTGACTTACTGAAAGAGGCATCGACTGAAGCACGGTCAAACAATCCAAAGTTCAAGCTAGCACTTTCATTTCATGGTCATGCAGGAATTCTTTTTACCATAGAAAGGTTTCTGGCGAGGGATCTGCAGATAACAAAATGACTTTCTCTTTGAGACAGCATAGCTAGGTAAAATGTGTATTAATGCTGTTGCAACAAAGAACGTTCCCCCTTGTCGATAAATAAAGTACTCCATTTCTCTGTGTATATATCTATGTACTGTATGTGGTACAAGTTTAGCAAAAAACCCTCTCTTTTCTCTCTATAAAGGATGCACTTCCATTACACAATAATGACAGCTCTTTGGGGGGGGGGCATGGACTCGGCACTCAGACCAAATGTGCTGCAAGATGACCAAACTGCTCTGGCCTCACCGGACTTCTTAAAGCATCTGCGTCTCCCTTAAAAGTCTCCAATGAAGACACGAGAGATGGGGAGGTCAACTTGACATATTTGACCTGCTAGTGAAAATGTTAGAGGCCTTGCATTGATATCGCATCCCATCATTGAGGGAGATGCCAAGATGCATTATCTTGGTAATTTAGTGATGCTCCCTTCAGCTTAACCTGTTTCAACAATAGACAACAGTTTGAAAGCACTTGGCACCCATTAGAATAGATCTGTAGATTGTCTGCAAAAGTTCTGCAGATAAGTTGGGGATCTCCTGGCCATGTTTGCTCGCAGAAACCACTGGATCCGGTTATGAAAGGAAACAACCCAATGTTAACCTTGCAGCTAGATCGCTACTACATGTCATCCAAAAATGTAGAGAGCAACTCACCGGGTAATTAGACAGTACTTTTTCTGCCGGGAGCCTGTTCGTATGATCACTACTTCAAGCTTGTATTGCCATTCCATCTGCATCACAGTCTGGAGGTGCATGAATGCTGTTGAACCTCCCTTCCCTTCTGTCATATATGACTGCAAGATGTTTCAGTGCATAATCCATACTTATGGTATTCCATACTGCACTGCAGGGAAATAACTGCCAAGCTAGGTTTTAGCCAATGGAATGAGATCTGAGTCATGCCAGACCGAGTCTTTGTTTGCATTGCTGCACTATCTAAGTAGCATGTAGGGACATGGGCATATAGTCTCACAGGACAAGGTATAAAGATTTACCATAAAGAGAAAATTGGTGAATGTTCTTGTGGACCAGAAATGTAAAATAGTGTCATCATATTCAAACACAGTGGAAATTAATGTAAACACTAAATGTACAGCGCATCTAGGCTTACAACCAAGGGTACTGTCACCTACCGCCTTAGATTTAATTCCTAGGCGAGGATCATCTTCACTCGCGTGGAAATGGTTTGGATTTGAAAAGACTGACATTGGTAAAAAGACAGCAATTTGCGAACTTTGTAAGAAAGCAGTTGCCATTAAAGAGAGCTCGACAACTAACCTGTTCCATCATCTCTGAACAAACCACCGGACAGAGTATGAGGAATATGAAAAGCTTCGGGAGCCCACTGTCCAAGACAAACCTAAAACAACCAAGGTGTCTGGCAAAACACACACTCAGCAAACTTTAGCGGAGTCATTCACTAAAAATGTGCCTTGCGACAAAAAAAAAAAGCAGCAGATGGCAAGAGATAAACACGCTCACCAATGACATTGCAAAAGACATGGTGCCCGTTCAAGTAGTTGAGAGAAATGGCTTCAAACTACTTTTAAAGACTCTAGATTCAAGATATAAACTGAAAATATTTCAGTCAAACTGCTCTGCCCAAACTGTATGAATTATGTCGCCAAACTCTGGAGCATAAGCTAAAAGACGTCGCACATTTTTCCACCACAGCGGATTTATGGTCAAGCAGAACGTCTGAGTAATAATTAATATAATTTAAGAAGTGCAAGCTAGTAAAATATAAGACTTTAAATAATACAAAATATCGTTTATTATCGTTATCCAAAAAAACACAGAAAATATTGAGATATAATTTTTCGTTAATATCGCACACCCCTACATAAAACCACAAAAAATGTTACTCCACATTACATCCTTAGTGCACAAAGTAATCATACCATAAATAGCATATTGTGTGATTCCTAGTTAAAGTCTGGAGGTCAATAAAAGATATTTGACATTCTGAATGCTTTAACTTTTGGTAATAAAATATATAAACACTATCATTTTGACACTGTAATGCTTTCCGTGCCATTGCGCACACCCCTGGCAGTATTACAAAATACAACACTATTACTATCCTGCCCAGCCATTGGAGACAAAGGGGTAAATAAGATTTGGACACATTTGGCCAAAGCATGATTCATGGCAGGGTCATGATACATAGTCTATTTGCCACAAGGAAAAATGCCCAGTGGAAGGGCTATCATGACACTATTTTTAATCCCTGTTTAAACAGAATGTGCCAATGGGATTGGTGTCAGTAGTCAATCAGTGGCTGTATGCCCTCCTTTACACATTTCAACCTCGGACCCTAAATTTCACTGTCCAGAGTAAAAGTGTCGGCTTTATTGCTGATTCTAACAGCCCCAATTTGGCCAGAGAAATGGCAGTTAGTGGAAAATATTTGCCTGCTGTGCCATCAGCCATGGCCCTTCCCATGTATTGTCTTATTTGGGGGGGGGGTGTTTCACCCACTGCTGGAGCACTGCTGAGTTTGGCCAGCAAAAGGTCCAACCTAAATCCAGCCCTCAAAAAACCTCAACACACAGCCATTAACGTCTAAATCATTAGCAACAAAAGTGAGTAAAGTGCCAAAATTGTGCCAAAAATTGTCAACATTTTGTTTGGCCACCATTATTTTCCAGTACTGCCTTAACTCTTGGGCAGGGAGTTAAGTAAAGCTTTACAGGATGACACTGGAATCCTCTCCCACTCCTCTATGGTGATATTATTTATGGTTCCCTCAATTAACTGTAGCTCCTTACAGCTGGCAGCACTTATGCAATCAAACCATGACATTCTCACCACCCTGCTGGACTGTATGCAAAAAACTTGTCCTTGTACTCCTCACCTGGATGCCGCTACACACACTTGGCACCATGTGAACCAAATAAGTCTGTCTTGGTCTCATCAGACCAAAGGACATGGTTCCAGTAATCCATGTCCTTAATCGGCTTGTCTTCAGCACACTTTGTGTGAGCTTTCTTGAGGATCATCTTTAGAAGAGGCTTTTTTTCTGGGACGGCAGACATGCAGACCAGTTTGATACAGGGTGCAGTGTATGGTCTGAGCACTGAGAGGATGACCCTCCACCCTTTTAACCTCTGCAGCAATGCTGGTAGCACATCTGTTTTCAAAAAATAAACCTCTAGACATGACTCTGAGCATGTGCATTCAACTTCTTTGGTCGACTTCGGTGATGCCTGTTCTGATTGGAACCTGTCCAATTAAACCGCTGTATGGTCTTGTTCACCATGCTGCACGTCATTTTCAGGGTGTTGGCACTCTTCTTAAAGCCTAGGCCGTCTTTATGTAGAACATTTTTTATTCAGATTTATAGGTCATGCTGAACTTCAAGTGATTTATATGAGAGTGTGAGAGCAATAACACCAAATTTAACACACCTGCTCCCTATTTACACCTGAGATCTTGTAACACTAACGAGTCACATCATACCAAAGAGGAAAATTGGCTAATTGGGCACAATTTTTCCATTTTCACTTAGAAATGTTCTCATTTTTGTTGCCAGCAATTTAGACATTAACGGCTGTGTTTTAGATCATATTAAGGGCACAGCCACTTTCCACTGTTTCAGTCTGCAAGCTGCAGACTGACTACTTTACACTGTATCAAAGTGTCATATATTCAGTGTTGTCCCATCAAAGGAAATAATACAATATTTACAAAAATTACAAAGGGTGTTCTCACTTTTGTGAGATACTATACTAGTAAAGTACATTTGACACTCTTTATGACATTTTAGCTTTCAGGACATGACAGGAAGACATCACCTAATATTCTGCCTTACAAATGCAAAGTTTTAAATCTTTAACATCCTATAAATCTATAACATCCTATGTGAAAAATCACTTTGCAGCGCTGGTCCCACTGGATATCCAGTTAACACATAGTAGGTGTGGCCAAATCAGCTAATTAAACCACAAGAATGCCTATGATCTGGGCTCTTTTTGAAGGTACTGGTATATAGGACAGCATCTGCATGGTTCCAAATAATGGATGTAATTGCAGTTGTGGGACAGACGCGTTTAAATGTTGGAAGCCCAGGAGCAGAGGGTCATGGCTGGAATACAGTGAGAATGGGTATCCATGTGTAATAGCTCTGGTGTCAGCATAGACCACAGTGAGACACCAAAAATACAACTGAAAAAAAAAAATGTTTGAAAGATTTTTTTTAATTAGAAATGTAATCCCAGTTCTATGACGGCACAAGTGAGGAATCTTATAAGACCACCATAATGGCATAAAGCAGAGGAAGAGGTAGGTTCACTTTTTAGTACAGGTTGACATGGTGTCAACCCTTAAATGCAGAGTTAGGGTTGGTCACTGTACGATGGACTCATCAGCTGTTCCAACTACTAACAGTTTATTGCAATAAAAGCTTCTGAGGTTTACACAGGGAGGTGTACCCACAGTGAGACACTTAGCTCTAAGTGGGGTTACAGTCAGAACCTAACCTTTGTTGCTGCTGCTTATCATGTATAATACATGGTATAACTTATAGTATAGTTTAGCATTACTTCCATAACAACCGTTTTGACTAAACTATAGAACACTACATAAAAGACAAGTAAAGAAATAGATGAGTCATGTTAATCAGTGATTCCAATTTACCAGGCATGGGGTTTCTGAAACTGTAAGGAATAAGAGCTGGTCTTTAAAAATCAAGGTGTATATGACAAAGCAAAAATTGTTTTTTTTTACCATACTGCAAGCTGTGATTTTGTGTGATTGCTTTACTACAAACCTGCTTATTGCATTCAAAATTACACAGCTGCGACTGAGGCGCTGCAGCATGACTCATTCCTCTAGGTGCTGACCTGAATCACTTTTGTTTCATGCTTTAGTGACAACATTCATTAAGGATTATTTCTGACACATTAAGGATTGTCCCATTTGACACATTAAAACTGAAACACCGAACAGACAAAGTCTTAAAATGTATTTTTTTATGCCAAAAAAGTGAGAACAAAACCTGATTTATTTAAATGTCGTGTCCACCCCTTAATTACAATAGATAACACAACTTAATACTAGAAATTACTTAATACTAGTGTGGTCTACGTACCAACAGTTTCAATGACAACACGTGCAAACACGCAAATAAAAACTAAAAAGCATTAAGCTGTTCCTCATTAATCTGCATTCAATACCCCAAAATGAGCAAGTCATTTTAAATATGTATTAAAAAAAGAATAACATTTCACATGGACCTAAGTATTTAGATTATTTCCTATGGCATTTAGCTTTTCCCATTTATGTTGATACCCTTTGAGTTTCTACACATTCATTGGCTCCATGTGACAAATTTAGTTGATTAAACATTTGAAAGCACAGATCTGGAGAAAGCTACAAAAAATCTGCTGCCCTGAAAATTCTCAAGAGCACAGCACCCTCCATAATTAATTAATGGAAAAAGATTGGAAAAACCATATAGCTGATCACACTACCAAACTAAGTACTCAGGGGAGAAATGCATTGTTAGAGAGGTGACCAAGAACCCACTGATCTCTGGCTGAGCTTCAAAGACCCTGTGGCCCTTTGACAAAACAGCTGGAAAGGTGCATTTGCCCCATTAATCTCCCATCTCTTTGGATAATTACACTTCAGGACCCACTAACAAGTTGTAAAAGATCACATAACATTGAACACTTTCATCACTCCTGCCTCATTATAATAAAACACTGGATTCTAATTAAAAGTGAAAAGTACAGCAAACTCCATTCAGTGGTGCCCATGTGATTTATTGATTGTTTATTTTCCTCTGCTGACCTAATTCACAATTTGCAGCTTCATTAAATGTTGCATTGGTTGAAATACACAAAGATGTCAGAGCGAAGATGGTGCCCGAATCCATCAAACTAAAATCGATTCATAAACATTTTTTAAAATACACAAATGAGAATCCGTTTAGGAAATTATTTAATTGTTTCCCCCACCCAACACACACACACACACACACACACACACACACACACAATCCAGCCTCATGCACACTGTCAAACCTCTCTCTCTCCCTCGCTCCCTCACACACACACACACCCTGTCAAGCCTCTCACACACTATCAAGCCTCATGCACACAATATCAAACCTCTTTTTCTCACACACACACACACCATCAAACTACTCACATACACCATTAAACCTCTCTCTCACATACAACGTCAAACCTCTTTCACACACACACCCCCCGTCAAGCCTCTCACACACACTATCAAGCATCATGCACACTGTCAATCTGTCAAACCTCTCTCTCTTACTCACTCTCTCTCTCTCTCTCTCTCTCACACACACACACACACACACACACACACACACACACACACACACACACACAC
>JAVSBV010176792.1:0-13466 GCA_033117975.1 Parotocinclus spilosoma | reverse complement strand
CACACACACACACACACACACACACACACACACACACACACACACACACACACACACACACACACACACACAGCTCTAAAATATACGTGTACTTTTCTACATTAATGCTGCATTACAGAAGTGTAAATGACCAAGGGTCTGGACCCGACCCCATAACATGATAGAGCCTGGCTTTTGGGCTTGTTCCTCCTCATAACAGTTTGGATGATCCTTTTATCATTTTTGGTCCAAAAAATAACTGTAATCCAGATTGGTCTGAGCACAATCCCTTTTTACATGGTGATGGTCCATCATAGGTGCCTCCAAAAATAAGTGGGCGGAGCTTCTGGACCTGGTTAACATGAGGCTTGTTTTTGTACAGTAAAGTTTAAAGTGGTATTTGTGAATGTAACTCTGTATTGTAGAGCTTGATAAAGGTCTGATAAAGTAATCCCTTACCCATGTGCTTCTATCAGCTAATCATGAATGACGGTTCTTGATTCAGTGCCGTCTGAGGGAACAGAGAGAGATCACCCCTGTTCAGTTTAACCTTTTTAGGACTGAAATTCCTTCAGATTCTGAATCGTTTAATAATATTATGCTCTCAAGAGGAAGAAATATTTACATTAAATCCTTAAAAGACTTCCTGTCTTTCCTTGAGGAACATAGTTTTTAAACATTTCAATCGTTTTTCTATGCATTTGTTGACAATCTGGAGAGCCTCTGCCCATCTTTGCTCTTCAGAGACTCTCGCTTAGTCTTAAATTTATTATTGTTTTTGAGCTTTTTTTGTGTATGAAGACTGCAGAAGGGTTTCCAGTCTTTATGGAGCGTTAAAGGGTTTTAGAGGGATTACAACCTACAAAAGGACTTGAGGGTTTATGAAATAAGGACTGCTCATTTCTCTTCCTCGACTGCGGTTGTAAATAACGGACTATCCTTATTAATCAGAGGTTTGGTTTGGCGTTTGTTGATGTTGAACCGTTGTCGTATTTTCTTTCTTACTTACTTTGAATCTTTGTAAAGGATCCAGACTACTGTTGAGCCCAAACCTACGATCTAATGCCCTGTACGGTGTCGGCCCTGGGCCAGGCGGCTCCGTTGTACTTCCGATAGCTTCTCTTAGATCCAGTTGCTCTTCTCTTTATTCCAAAACCTGTAGAAGATTATAGGCTTTCCTGTTCATGTAAGAATTATGAATGATCAAGTAAAGGATTTTAAAACCTAAATAAAGTTGTGCTGCGGCAGAATAAAAGCCCAGTGTGGAAACTTCTGTTTCTAAAGAAACTGCATTGCCTGCAGCAGCCAAAAACGATTGTACCGTTTAAATCGAATTCATGTCTAAAGGTAGATAACTAGTACGAGCAAACCCGAACTCTGCTGAAAGAGAATCGCAGGCTTGGAGGCCGGTGGGTCTGGACTTGTTCTGAGCAGCAGCTGTTGATCTGCGCAGATGTTCTCCAGAGTTCTTCTCTAGGTCTGTGCAGCCATGGCATTTGGTGGAATTGGATACAGCGCACACCGCAGGAGGTCTGAGTTCCTGAGGAAACAAAGTGGAGGAGGCCATTGAAGTCTTAGACGGGGCGGGTTGGAGGGGACTAGGTTTTTTTTTTGGTGGGGGGTACTGTCTCGTCTGCTGCGTGTCATAAAACGTGAACGAATTGAGGGAAAGAAGAAAAAGAATGGTGGCAGAGGCTTATAAACACTGGCAATAAAAATACAGGGGGACTGGAGTCCTGTTCAGGGGGGATTGTGGTTGGGGGGATTGTGGTTGGGGGGGGGGGGGGGGGGGTAGAGGGACTTTTTGTTTTTGTTTTGTATATTCAGCTATATTTATGTTATATTCTGAAATATTGTTATTGTGATTATTAAGTAATGTCTATTATATGTCACAGTTGTTAGTATTATTTTAATAGCTTTTAATAGTTTAATATTGTTTCTTTGTTTAATTATTCATATTATTACATTATTTTAATGTAACTTCTTAGACTTGCTAAACAATGTTTGTGTATGGGGGATATTATTTACAAATTATGATAATATTGATCTGAGGACTACTAGGTTGGTATTTTTTTAAAGTTCGATTTTGTATTTAAATTACTTTGTTTGTATTTTTTAGCTGAGTTCAAACCTGGTGGGCATGTTGTATTGCAACACACACACAGTTAATCTATAATGTCGATCTGAAGGCCTGGTTAAGAGATTTTACACGCCTGTGTTTGTTCCATCTGAAATGCAGACTGAATGAAAGAGGGTCAAGAGGTCAAATCTTACCGGCCCACTGTAAACCGATCCGGCCCCCTGGACCCCTGCCCCGGACCCCACGTCCAGTGGTTTGACCTTTAGCCCAGTAGTCTTCCTATCTCCTTCGTTGTTCAGCATGTTTTTTTTTTGTTGTAATCATTTCTCCTGCTAGTTAGTTCCCCCCCCTATGTGCCTCGACGTTTATCTGCAGGCCTCGGTTTCATATCAGATCAGAGCTCAGATCAGCGCTTTATTTTAGGAGATCGCGTGCTGCGGCTCGGCGCTGTGCAGACAGGCACTGGGATTTTAGGGAACCCTGTCAGAAACAATCTTCATCAAGAGCCAGACTCATTCAAGCTGCAGCTGTGAATTAAGTCATCCAATTCAAATTAGTTTAACACCAATATTAACCAGATACTAACCCCATATTAACCAGATACTAACCCCATATTAACCAGATACTAACCTTATATTAACCCGATATTAACCAGATACTAACCAGATATTAACCCCATATTAACCAGATACTAACCCCATATTAACCAGATACTAACCCCATATTAACCAGATACTAACCCCATATTAACCCGATATTAACCCGATATTAACCAGATACTAACCAGATATTAACCCAATAATTAACCAGATACTAACCCCATATTAACCTGAAACCTATATTAAACTGGGATTAACCCAATATTAACCAGATATTAACCAAATATTAATTCATTCGACTCAGACACACACACACACACACACACACACACACACACACACACACAAGAAAAACACTCCCACATCTTAGTTTTTGAGTGCTTTGTAATGAATAATTAAATTAAGGATTAAAATCAGACAGTACTCGGGTGGCTCAGCGGTCCAAAATGCTACCACCGCAGTACCATCTGATCATGTTGGACGACACACACTTTCCTTGCCGCTGTCCCCCTAAGCTTATTCACTTAGGACTACGGATCTAGATCGCTGTAAAGCTGCTTCGAGTCAATGCTCTGTTGTAAAAAGCTTATCAGATTTTAAGTATATAACATTCCGATTTTATGACTCAAAGGTTTTCATTTTTTAATGTAGAATTTAGTACTAGAAGATACAGGTTCAAGACCAGCGGTTTTGAGCAAGGAGGGTTCTTGGATTAAATAGTTACTGATGTTTAATGTTTGAAAATGCAGGAACCAGGTCAAAATGTCCTCATACTGTAGAATGGAGATGAGCTCTCGTTATCTAAGTAATGGCTCTCCTGTAACGAGATTCATCCAGAGATGTATTTTGAGTTTGAGGTTCTCTTATTATTGTCATTCCTATGCTTTATTGTGAATATTCTTACAGCTTATTGTATCATCTCTCTCTCGCTCTCTCAGGTCCTGCCATAGCTGAATGTAGGTCAGTGGCAGTTTGAGTGTGTTAGCTCAGGGTTTTCCTCTGCTTTCATCTCTCAGTCCTCATCTATAATAGAGCAGATTCCGATCCACGCCACTCTCCAGCTTCTGCCAGCACTCGTTCAGTCTCAGGCCAGGCTTTGTTCGTAGGTTTAATTCAGGATTTATTCAGATTCAGATGAACAGAACTGTAAATAAAGTACTTATCGTTACGACTCAAAATCCAACGTTAAAACTGCTTCTAAAATTGGATAATAAAGACTGGAGATTGCTCGCCTGATCAGTGGGACTGGGCTAATAAATCGACACGGCAGTATATCGCAGTGTTTATTTTTGCACTGTCATTCTCAGGGCTTATTGGACATGGAATTGGGCACAAAAACGATGATTTGCATGTCAAGCTGAAGATTTGCATTGCCTGGGTGGCTGCACAGCGGCCTTAGAGGTCCGTCAGGAAGTTCTCGATGAGACGAGATCAGGTTTCACCTCGCCGGGACCCACATCGTCTCAGAACCGTCTTTTTTCTCAGCGGTTTTAGACGTAACGCTGTTTGTTTTATATAACATTTAAGCCGACCAGGCAGGTTTGGATCCCTTATTGACTCTTGGTTCTTTCAAGGTTTCTTGCTTATGGCATTTAGGGAGTTTTTCCTTGCTGCTGTCGCTTTGAGACAAAGCGTTGTAAAAAGCCCAGCAGAAATAATTTTTTTTGACGTAACACATTTGCCAATTGTTATTCGGTTGCTTTCTGTTGTGCTATTTACGTCCAAATAGCTTCAAATCGAGTTTTACATTTATGGTGTGCAAAAGTTTTGGCACCTTTTGATCCACCGGAGCTGTAATACTCTTGTGTATTTACTAATTAAGATCGCGTACCGGCTTTAAGCGGCGCTAAACGTAACGTGCCGTGACACATGTTGATGCAGTGGTAGCGCAATCGTGATAATCGTGTGAAAGCGAGGAGGTGAAGCTAAAAGCGTCCGTGGCCTTGATCTCACCACAAGGCCTCCTTTGTTAGCTCTGGCGAATGCGTCTCAGCAGAGCTCTAATCTCATTACGCACCCAAATCTAATCAGCCTTTCTCTCTTTGGCCTGACCTGTTTTTCCTGGTGCGCTTTTTGCACTGTGGCAAGAGGGGAGGGGGTGTTGGGAGCGGTCGGGCTTGAGGGGTGTCATCAGCCACCTCAGATTTGCGGGTTCGTCGGCCACGTGCCGGTTTGTGCTCCTCTGTTAGTTCCAGACCTCCGTTTGAGCCAGGCTCTTATTCTCAACCCGTAAAAATGCACCTTAATTAGAAAATGGCAGGGTCGCGGTTTTGGCCGCTCGCGAGCCATGTTAGCTTTAGCCGCTCCCGCCGCAGCAATGAAAGGGCGCTATTTCTGTGAGCTGAGCCCAAAACACCAGTTACGCAGCAGACCGGCCATCCGTCTAGCGCTGGGTTTATTTTAGGAGCTTGGGCTCTGCGGACGTTCACTTAGAGCCAGGTTTCATTCAGAATAAAATCCTGCTGATCCTGTTAAATAACGACAATTATGAAGCCGTGTTATGATTTCTGATTGCGTAAGAGTATATTTGTTTGGAACTGGTGGAGGATCATTCTTTGATTCAGTTAAAGATGTAAAAGATGGACGGAAATGAAGAATGGAACAAAAGAATAAGAAGAGAGGAGAGGAGGAAATCTGAAGGAAAGGAAGGAGCAGTAAGGAAGTAAGAAAGCAAAGAGAGAAAACAAAAGGAAAGAAGAAATGAAAAGGGACACAAGGAAAGAAAAATGATCCACGGAAGGCAAGAACCAAGTAACAAGGAAAGTTAAGGCTTTAGCGAGAGAAGGCAAGGCAAGATAATTAAATATTTTTTTTAAATGTTAAAAAGAGAACAAAAAGAAACAGCCACTCTAACAATGCAATAATCTCTCTCTAATAACTATCTTAGGTTCTCTTTGACTTTTTCTGTAGCGGCATGTTTGTGTCTGTTTTTTGTTTTCTGGTACAGTGTGTTCACTCATTTTTAAAAACATTTTTTAAATTTATTTTACTATTTCAATTCAATTCAGTTTTATTTATATAGCGCCTTTTACAATAGAGTATTGTCTCAAAGCAACTTCACAATATTACGCTTTTCCTAAAAAGGCCAATCCCAAGAATCACATTCTTATACACAGAAAAATAAAAATTTCATTTATTATTATTTCAATGAATTGTATCGTTTCAAATAAAACACTAAGTGATACGTGTCTAACCTATGTGACTATGGTAATGTATTCCTACTTCACAGAACATAATTATAAGATTTTTTAATGAATCTGCTTTTTCCAGAAGGTTATTAAATTTAACCTGTACAGCAACTCCAAACCTAGTGAAGAAATCAGGCAGAAAATGGAAACGGCCTTCACCTATTAAGGCATTCCTAATATGGGGGCCGTCTGTGCTGCTTATCTAGTGCGTACGTTTTATTTTATTAGGTATAACGGCTGAAACTGATCATCAACATCTCTCATCCCCTAACAAACCACCCACCCACCCACTTCACCCCCGCAAACTTAAACGACCAGATCAGTATCCCAAAAGTTAAACTGAGTTGATGCTATAATCTGATTAGAAATTAGAAAGTAGCTCTATAATTTGAGCAGGGTACATCGTCCATGCAACCCAAGGAGGACGAGTTCCTTTTTGAGTCTGGGTAGCCTAGCAGTTAAAGTACTGGACTCTGGACCTGATGGCCCAGGGTTCAAATGCCACCTCTGCCAAGCTGCCACAGTTGGGTCCTTAAGCAAGGCCCTTAACCCACCACTGCTTGAATAGTAAGACTGTACTGTAAGTATCTCTGGATAACGGCGCCTGCTAAATGCTGGAAATATAAATGTAAATGAGTCTTGTTCCTTTCAAGGCTTCTTTCTTCCAACATTTAGGGAGTTTTTTTCCTTGTCACTGTCACCACAGGTTGCTCAATTTGGACTCTACAACTGTGGCTTTGAGGCACTGTGAGAGACCCCTTGTCAGAGTGAGGTAACTATAGGATTATGTAGTGTTAGCATGTACCTGGCCCATATGCTACTAGGTGCGAGGAAGTTCTGTGCCATGATACTCTGGTACAGGTACAAACACACCAGATGGCCAGCGGTGAACAAGCCCACCATCACACACAAAGCGTTGAAGCCTAGGTGACTGATAGGAAAGTGGCACGCCCACCAGGTACACACTCCAATGAAGAGCAGGAAGTAGACGGAGGAGAAGGCTGATGGCAACGTGACACCTGTGGAGAAATATTTGTTCATACAGCACATGAGCTATAGCATAGCTATATAGCTGTGAGCATAGCCTACCTTAAATATGTTTTAAACCTTACATAAATGTACACAAATAACATTAACACAAATCTTATTTTATAGTAAAGTACAGAGTATATTTTTTGGAATAATGTATTCAAAGTGAAAAAGAAAAAAAAGCTTACTCTCCTGGTGGTGCTGCTTAGCTGGCTGCTGTCCAGTGACAAACAAAAATCAGAATGTTTTTTGCTGAATGGGTTTCTATTGGATTTCCATCATAAAGACAGAAAATCATGAACTGGACCATTGGAAAACGTGCCTTTTCTGTCTTTTTGTAATGTTGGTGGTCCCATAGATGTAAAACATTTGTACATAGTATCCACTTTTTTAGCTTACTGCTCAGCTTATTCACTGGAAATAGTACTGTTATCTGCTTAAATGTCAATAAAATGGTGTACAAACTTTGAAAGCTTTGGACAGCAGTGCACACACCTAATTCTGAATAACAACCATTGTCTTGTTACACCAGCACGTTAAGCTCTGGGACAGAGTAGATGGAAAGGGAACAGTCAGGCAGAAAATCTCCTAAACAAGCTTGCAGGTGCTCCCAGTCAACATTGGTGAGTACTTACCGGCTCAGAGGTGGTTCCAAAGGAGGGACAAACCACCACCAGACAAACTAAATGTCATAATTTTGCAGTCTTAACACAAAGCACTACTAAATCAACCATAAAATTCTAAAAGTCTACACAGACTGTAGGTTTTCTTACCGGCTATTCCCAGCAGGGTGACTGCCATTAGCCTTCCCATGTTGTGGAGGAAACGCCAAGCCGAGGCTTTGAGACGAGCACACAGTTGAGCTGTTCCACTAGCCCTTTCCTCCATTTTGTCTTCTGCCTCCTCCACCTCCTCTTCATCTTCCTCTTCGTCTTCCTCTTCATCCTCCCCGTTTTCATCTATTCCAGTCTCCTATAATGAGGTACAAAAAATGTAATTATTACTCAGTCAAACCCTGTAATCCAAACATACGTTTGTGGAAAAATAAACTATGCGTTTTGCAGGTGTTAAGTTGGTGTGTGTGTGTAGGCTTATGTGTGAACATAGGTTTGTGTGTGTAGGTGCTTGTGTATGTTCGTATGCATAGGTGTGCACCCTGTAGCACACAGTAACAGTAAAATAGGTTGTACTCTCAGTGACTCTTAGTAGAGACGTTTCTGCTTCAGACCAGTCCATTCATCTTCACTTTCTCCTTAAACAAAGTCAATAAAAAGTGGTTTGCCAACTTTGATTGCCAACAGGCCCATGATCTCAATCGATTCTGACTCCTTGAAAAAGCACTGGAACGTCAAAAGTGATACAAAGCTTACTAACTAACATTATTTTTACCTTTTGTTCAGATAGTGAATAAAATAAAAGCTTTAAAAAGCAAATAGTAGGTTATTAGAGCTATTGAGAACTCTACATACAGCAGCTTACACTGACACAAGGCTGTACATACAGCTCATCTGTCTCCATTAGCCTGTTTCTGAATCTTCTTATTTCAAACCAATCTCTGACTCTTAGTCACTTGTGTACAATTTACCGTTTCTCCTTTCTTTTTTATTATGCCATTTGTTATAGCTCGTTTATGCTTTGAAATTCCTGTCTGCGTTATTCTGAACACACGTAACCTGCAGGCACTGCAAATGAACTGTATCATTTAGGGTAGTTACGCCTCTTAAACTACCTCGCACTAAGTGCACTTAATTATCTTAATTTCACCTGTTCAAAAGAACAATGACACAGCACACTTAAATACCTGCTATATTTGAGAGACTTAATATATTTGTAACTCAACTAGAAAATACATTTTATTTTATAATAAGGAAGGGATAAAGTTGGAAGGCGTGGTGTCATATCAGTACAGGGAAGGAAACAGTTATAGTATAATAGCATAATCTTGGTTTTGAGAGTTTTCATTAAGACGTATAAAGAAATCAAAAGGAACTTAATATCTAAAGAAAGCATACCAGAGGGTGCTAAGAAAGGAGTTGTGGCACTGACAACAAGTTCAGTTGCAGAGAAGTATGCTAGGGGGGGGCGCAGATTATCTATGAGGACAATTTGACAGTGTGAACACACACAAACATACACAGGTGCATACATAGGTATAGGCATAAATAAGCAAAGCGATACAGCAGATATGCTATGCCTGCAGGTTTCGTGCTTTCAGAATGTCACAGGTGCTTTTAAAAAATGGATATGTGTTAAGCCCTGTGATCAAACCTGGGGGAAGAATTTTACGGGTAATTATTGGGCTGAAAGAAAGTAATATTTATATGTGCTAATTAAAGTTTAAAGGTTAGTTTAAAATCAGTTATTGGTCGTAAATCAAATGTGTCCGAAAAATAAATTAGGGTTGCAAAAGCAGGAACAAAGCTGGGGGGGGGTTTCAGCAGTTTTCAGCAGGTATCATGATTCTGGGCCAATCTGACATTGAGCCACTTCCACATTGCTCAACGGGGTTTATAATGATCTGGCTCACAACTGTACGCTACATATACAGTAATTATCCAATCAGTATCCATGTTCCTTGGTTCCTCAATAATGCAATAAACCTGGATGAAGGGAGACCCTATCAGATGTTGTAGGTAACTGAAATCATATTAAAACCCACTGCTTGAATGAATACTTGTATGACAAACATAACAAATTTCAGTGCACGTTAATTCTAATAACTCCTCTAATATTTACTTTTGAAAATGGGCCTTTTGATAAAGATATTTTGGATTTCTTCCCCCTCTGCTCTTTCCAGATGTCTTTATAAGTATTTGCTTAAAGATTTTAAAGATTCTCAGACAATATTCTGTATGAGTCTGTGCACATCAACAAAATCCATGCTGCAGCGTGCTAACTGAACGAACGCTTGATTTCAGAAGAGTAGTCTAGCATGTCACAGACGTTCCACATTCCACAGTCTGATGTGATTCACAAAGGCCATCAGCCATCACTACTCTAACCTTCCATTCTATAATCATTTTGTAATTATTTTCTTTCAATTAACCCCTTTAAAATCTAGATTTAAATCATTGTTAACCTAGAGTTAGGTTCATATATATTTGGACACTGAAACCAATTTTGTCTTTTTACCTGTTTACTGAAACATGTTTAAGTTATGGTTATATAATGTACATGGACATAAAGTCCAGACATTCAGCTTTCATTTGAGGGTATCCACGTTAAAATTGGATGAAGGGTTTAGGAGTTTCAGATCCTAAACATGTGCCACCCTGTTTTTAAAGGGACCAAAAGTAATTAGAATTGGAATTGGCTTAAAGGTTATTTCATGGACAGGTGTGAGCAATCCCCTCGTTATGTAATTCTCAATTAAGCAGATAAAAGGCCTGGAGTTGATTTGAGGTGTGGTGCTTGCATTTAGAAGGTTTTGCTGTGAAGAAAACATGCGGTCAAAGGAGCTCTCCATGCAGGTGAAACAAGCCATCCTTAAGCTGCAAAAACAGAAAAAATCCATCAGAGAAATTGCTACAATATTAGGAGTGGCAAAATCTACAGTTTGGTACATCCTGAGAAAGAAAGAAACTGGTGACTGGCACTGGTGAACTCATCAATCCAAAAAGACCTGGGCGCCCACGGTATACAAAAGTGGTGGACGGTCGCAGAATAATCTCCATGGTGAAGAGAAACTCCTTCACAACAGCCAACCAAGTAAACAACACTCTCCAGGAGGTAGGCGTATCAATATCCAAATCTACCATAAAGAGAAGACTGCATGAAAGTAAATACAGAGGGTTCACTGCACGGTGCACAGTGCACAGCACATTTCTGAAAGAACATTCTTTGGACAGATGAAACCAAGATCAACCTCTACCAGAATGATGGACAGAGAAAAGTATGGCGAAGGTGTGGTATAGCTTATGATCCAAAGCATACCACATCATCTGTAAAACACGGCGGAGGCAGTGTGATGGCTTGGGCATGCATGGCTGCCAGTGGCACTGGGTCACTCGTGTTTATTAATGATGTGACACAGGACAGAAGCAGCCAAATGAATTCTGAGGTATTCAGAGCCATACTTTGTGCTCAGATCCAGGCAAATGCAGCCAAACTGATTGGTCGTCGTTTAATACTACAGACAATGACCCAAAACATAAAGCCAAGTGGAATATTTTTGAATGGCCAAGTCAGTCACCTGATCTCAACCCAATTAAGCATGCACTTGTTAAAGACTAAACTTCAGACAGAATGGCCCACAAACAAACAGCAACTGAAAACCACCGCAGTGAAGGCCTGGCAGAGCATTAAAAAGGAGGAAACACAGCGTCTGGTGATGTCCGGGAGAACAAGACTTCATGTAGTCATTGCCAACAAAGGGGTTTCAACCAAGTACTAGAAATTTTATTTACAATTATTTAATATGTCCAATTACTTTTGAGCCTCTGAAATGAAGGGATTGGGTTTAAAAGATGCTCAAGTTCCTCACATTTTTATGCAATAATTTTTTCCCCACTGAATTAAAGCTGAAAGTCTGAACTTCAACTGCACTTTAATTGTTTTGTTCAAAATTCATTGTGGTAATGTATAGAAGCAAAATAAGAAAAATGTTGTCTCTGTCCAAATATATATGGACCTAACTGTATGTACAACTAAGGATTGCATCCTAGTCTGAATCTGCACATACCGACAGTGATCAGACAAACTATGATCCTGTGACAGGGTTTCAAGGCTCATCAATGTGTAAGGACAATGAACCATGAAGGGCACTGTTCATTCTGGTCCTAAATAACAGAAGGCTTGGTGTTGAAAAAGTCACAGAAACATCTCGGTTTACGAGACTATGATATTTGTCAGAATATAACCCCACTGCAAAATGTAGAGCACATGTAGTGGCATCAGCCAGTCTATATTTAGTATTGTATTATTATTGTTATTACTATTACACTTTTACAGCACCTTTCTTAACCCCAAGGACGCTTTAGAGACATCAGCTCTTACATACAATCAACAAACAGACCAGTAAGAAGTGGCAACTAGTTACACAGTGTACTCTCAAACACAAACTGCTAGTAGTGGCCTCAGACCTGTTTTTAATTCAGCATGCATCACCCCTCTTCCAAAAAAAGCAGCTGTCAGAAACCATAAAGAATATTTCGTTTTGTTCGTCTACTTGGTTAATCACAAAAGTGACTTGTTCTGAGTGACTTGTGTTAGCAAACACAAATAGATACTATTTCTATTATATACTAAAATAGCTCTACATATACAACAACATGGAGTCAATTTGTTTAGAATTTCTGTTTAATTAATGCATTTAACTTTTCCACGTTCTACTGTATACATGCTGAAACTATTAAACAAAACATTTGTTTATCTGTTTATCCTTGTTTTCTTATTGCAGTACAGCAGAACCAAACACTCTGGCCTTCTGTGTTAATTGATCTAATGAAGTAACTATTTTCCTACGCTGGTATACAGCTTTGTTTGTTGATGTGGTTACCTTGGCAGCATGTTGAGGAAATTTTTTGGACTCAGTGGTATACTTCCCAGAAGGAACAGAGAGTGTGAGGAGAAAAAAGTAAGTTTAAACAAGAACCAAAAAAAATGTCCAATCAAAAATGGAAAAAGCCTGTACACACTAGTGCAATGCTGTTGAAGGATAAATTGGCAGTGGATCATGCACATAGTGTGTGTGTGCGCGTGCGTGTGTGAGAGAGAGAGAGAGAGAGTGAGTCACACTTGGGAGTCCCCTTTCAGCAAACCAAAAGCACAAGCACTCACAAGTGAGTCTTCTGACACTTAACGCACAACTCAAAGCCCTGTGATCGTTTTATCTTCTACCCCATAATTTGGGGATTCAAAATGTGATATGTTGATACGTAGAGGTGCTTATTTATTTCTTGCTGACTCGCTATTTTAGAAATGATGTCAAACAGAAGAAAAGAGGAAGTCTGGAGCCATGCACATGCTTCAGGTTGCTAAAACAAGCATCTGTGGTTTTCCTTCATTCCCACAATCTGTAAAAGTGTATTTGGGACACAACCTCAAGTGTGAAACTGCTGTTTCTGAATATGAAAAGAAGAAGCCAGAGGCTCTGTTTAAGTCAAGAAAAATCTGAGCTTTGAGATTCAACATGGCATGTGACTGGCACTGACGTGGTTTCACCCTGCACTCGAGCAGATTTCCGTTTGTTTTGTTTTCAAATGCAGCTCGTACAACCTACACAAGATGTACAGTTTTATGTTAACACAGTTTATGTTTTCAGTGTAATTGGTACCACTAATATTTTATTACAATCGGTGGCCAATTTATCACGTACATAAAACTTTACTTTGTTGATCTGGCAATTGTTATGTAATCCACTATTCATTTATTTATTTGCTTACCAGTCTGGGACTGTGGTGGTTAAGGTACTGAACTATGGACCACAATGTCCAGGGTTTAAATCCCATCTCTGCCACAGTTTGGTCCCTGAGCAAGGCCCTTAATCTTATATATATATATACACACACACACGCACACACGCACACACACGCACACACACGCACACACACGCACACACACGCACACACACGCACACACACGCACACACAC
>JAVSBV010176781.1:0-13467 GCA_033117975.1 Parotocinclus spilosoma | reverse complement strand
AAAAATAAATAGAAATGGGAAAGAAAGAAAAAATAAAAGAAAGAAAAAACAGACAGATAGGGAAGACTGAATAATTTTAAAGCAAGGCAGCTGTCACACTGCAGCATGACAACTGCTGTCTGCTCATGCTCAATGAGAGGAGTACGCAGAGCAGGAAATTCAGGAGTCTTTGTACTCACAAACTCAGTGCAGCATGCTAAGCCTCCTACTAAAGCTCCCAGGCTAAGCACAGCTTCTGGAGAGTTGCTCAACCAGTCAGGCCTCTCACTCGTGACTCCCAGCATGTTCCGCATAGAACAGGATTTATTTGAAAGAGGTTGGTTGCCGAATTAGGATTAGCCCTTAAAAGCAACACAGTGACACTTAAAAAACAAGTGAAGCTACACTGTGACTATTGAAATTCCCCCCCAAAAGTCATATATTATTAGTACATTTGTGTATAAATTGCCTCCTTAAATAATTACGGGACCAACAACAGCATAACTGACTGTTTGTGCCTCAAATATAGTGAAATAAAAGACTGTTTTCAATATTTGGGTTGAGAAATAAAATGCAGATGGCACTGTGTTTTGGTGAGATATGGACTACGTGTGTTAAGTGACATTATAAGTCACGCAATACCAATTCCTTTCCCAAACACTGGGTATTTTTAAATGGCACAAGCAGAAGACTTGGCTATTCTTGTTATCTTTTAAAGTTCATTTCTAATTCTTGTAAGTATAGCAAAACTCAGAGGTTGTTTTGATAAAATTTTAATACAGGTACACGTGGCGCGATTTAAATGCAACATGAAATCAGGGATTGGTGGTAAGAAGAAGCAGAATGCACCGGTGTGATATAAGAGATACACATGATAAATAGTAAAACATAAAACCAATATGCGGTGGTAAAGGCTGATATTAAATCAATGAGTATATACACACGAGTATCACTGCTATTTAGTCAATACCCGGTACACTTCAGTATGTCAAGTCAAATTTATTTATATAGTGCTTTTAACAACGGAACATTGTCTCAAAGCAGCTTTACAATTTTATATTATTTTAAAAGGCCAGTCCCAATTTTAGTAGGCCTAGGGCGACAGTGGGGAGAAAAAACTCCCTGAAGGAAGAAACCTTGGGAGGACCAAGACTCAATAAGGGACCTCCATGGGTGGCCTAGATGTTAAATAAGTAAATATTTAAAAGTATATTAAAGTAATAGTAGAATTAAGTATTAACATTTTAATTAATAATAATATTTAAGTTAGTAATTAAATAAGTAACAAAATAGATTATAAAACAAAATAGATTTTAAAAATCAGTCCTCCAGGTCCTTGGAGGCACATCGTCTCTTGGTGACTAAAGTTACTGAACTCTGGTGGGACTGGGTTCTGTTGATGAAGACCAGTAGAGTGATGCTGAGGTGGAGGAACGTCTAAGTGTGTGGTGCTGTAAATATAGCCCATATAGCACTGCTAACAATACAAAAAACCTACAGAATTGTGTTCGGACAACATCCAGATCATTCACCTTGCAGTTTCCATTCCAGAACCATTGTTACTTGCCAAAGAAAACAAACGGTCTGTCTCATAAATCTTCATGAATGCTCCATCCTCCTGTGCCCTCAGGTAAATTATGCCTGACACGACTATTGCTATCTCCAGCTCTGCTTCGATTAACCTTAAGTTTGCACTTGAAAGTATTAAGAGGTAGACACTGGTTTTATTACAGAAATGAAAAACACAGCTGTAGATTAATGGCCACATGAGAAACCATTAAAAGTGCACGTTTAAAATGGTAAGTCTATATTTGGGAAGTTGGTTCAAATGTGTGCACTTATAACTGATGATCAACAGAACGGCAGCAATAGAAAGTACACAGCACATTTGGTACGATTATAGTTGTGCTTTCCATTATTATGTTCTTGTGTCGAGTAAAATGCAATTGATGACATCAGTAAAACAAATGTATTTTGTTTTTATAGGTTTGTTAATCAAACAAGTACTGACGAAGACTCTGGAATGTGTGATATCTGGATAGCCTTTAATTTGTTGATTTCCAAATGACAGGACCACACACACCAATGGCCTACCTGTTCAGGTAAGTGGCATGAATGAAACTGACTTCCATACGATTGCCTGGATCCAAGGGTTAGTACATGCCTTGGTTTCTGTTTTCAAAACACCAAGTCTTAATTAGGTTCGTCACCTACAGAGAATAACTCCTTAATTAGGAAAATATACACCACATAACCAGGGCTCTTTTTTTGCATAACACTGTATATGGGTCTCATAGTGGTGTGTATTTATTATATACTTTCTCAGTGTTAGAAGCTATATAGAAATGTAGACAGATGTAAAGGAAGGCAGTAGGCAAGGGAAGCATTAAGCAAGACCTCGCTCTGCCTCGTCAGAAATATTTCACCCTGTCTTTTCTTAGTGCAAGAAAATTCTTGTTCCTGCTCAATCACAGTTCTCGTGTAGAGAAGCAGAAATCAGTTGCATGAAGGCATGTCCAAGTGACAGTGTGCATAAAATATGGTTGCATAAAAATCCAGAAATTATGTGCATCCATTATTTTCATATGTTCTTCTTAGTCACCAAATGAGCCTCAGTGTGAACTCTCACAGGTCCACCTCCACAGGCACATTTAAGCATGACATGACAACTGCCAGAGGCTGCATTCTCCTCTCTTTTAGGTAAACAATTACCTAATTTGACAGAGACTACACTAGTGACTAAGGATTTTGAGAGTCCAGGAACAAGCTAATCTGGAAAGGCACAAATATATATAACGGAATATTCTTCAGATATGCTGGTCCACATTGACATTAAAAAACATGTAGTTGCTTCAGATTTGTTTAGCCACACCTCCATTTTGCAAATCTCATATTCCACCACATCCCAAAGGTGCTCTATTGGATTACAATCTTTGAGTACTGTGAACTCACTGTCATGTTCAAGAAACCAGTTTGAGGTGAAGTTTGCACGCCATGGCACATAGAAGATGGGTACACTGTGATCATAAAGAGATGGACATGGTCAGCAACAACACCATCATTATTGTGTTTAAAAGAAAGTCTAAAGATTATACACAACTCTACACAAGGTCATCTCAAGACTTGTCACATATACACATTCAAGTCAATGCCAATTAAGAGTATTCAATTAACCTAACATGCACATCTTTGGACTGTGGGAGGAAACCCAAAGTAGCCGGAGTAAACCCATGCAGACATGGAAAGGGCATGTAGACTCCGCACAGAAAGGACCCAGACTGCTCCACCCCGCGGTTGAACCTGGGACCTTCCTGCTGTAAACCAGCGGTGCTACCAACCGAGCCACGATTAAAAAAAAGAAGCATTTGATTTTATTTCATTAAACGAGATAATGAGAATAAAATTGGTAAATGCGATGCAAACTCGATTACGGTGCTTGAGTAAAAAGTAACATTTATAAGGGTGAACAAAAGCATGTCAAGCTGGACAAGAGTGCCACACAAGCACTATTCAGAGGGGGGTATAATCACCCAAGACTCCCAAAACACAGTTCTTGTGGGACCATTTTCATATTTATTTTAAAATATCCTCTCATTTTTGTGAGTAGTGTACTACTACTTAAGTAATATTTTACCTGGGTATCCGCTACTTTAACTCAGGTACATGGTTTGTGTACTTCATCCAACTTTGTTTATGCATGGAAGAGTTATTAGCAGTGACCATGTCCCATTATGCAGGATCATTACTCGAAGCAAATGTTACTCCTTTTAGCAGAGCCTAAAAGAATCTGTTGATGACCAAAAGCAAAATGATCAATTCAGTCTTTCTATAAAAGATATATCAAATAATGGTGGAATTCATCGTACATAGTACACGCTCAGTTCTCAGGTTTTAAGTTGGTCACAATAAACCCCTAAACTAATACAAATTAGATTAATACATTCCTGAAAAGATTACCCACTGTAAGAATAAAGATACCTAGCAGAGCTCTGTCATTGCTTTTGTGGACCAACTCCATGTTCAAATTATTGGCACCAATTTCAAAACACACCTCTCTCATTCCTTGGCTCTCATCCAAGGGTGTAAAAGTGAACCTCCTGAAACAATTTCTATGCATTGTTTCACCCAAACGGTGTTTGCTCAGCAGTCAATCGTACTAAAACGAGCATTTTACAAATGGTTAGCACAAATAGACATTTGTACAGTGTGTACACACTACTTTGTATTACTGCATCAGGGAGACTGAAGTGGAATGCATTGCAACTCTTTCTCTCTGAAAAGAGGTCAGTTGTGCCAAGGCATACATATGGGTAGAGGGTCATTTTGCGACATCTTAATGACAAATGAACCCTGATTATCGGTATATGGGCTTGGTGTTAGAAATTGGTCTCCACACCAAAAGCGCAACCAAAGTGCTACATGAATTATCACGATTTACTCGTAGTCAAAAATGCCCCCAAGTAACATGCCAGGCCAAATAAAGCGAGATTGGAGGCTTCACCTGCATGTGGTAAAACGGATATGGGATCAATCCAGCCAAGCTGACATCAATCTCTTTGAATTAGGAGAAAGTGTGGACTGCCTATTGTTTTCAATCTAATGGATCACTCTGCCCCCTCAGCATAGATGTGTTATCTCACAGTTGGCAGAATAAGCTCATATACAAGAAAGAGCTAATTCTTCCAACACTAGAGGGGGTGCATTTGGAAGGTTTTTCTATTCTTCAGGGTGGATGAGGATATCATGGTATGCAGAACAAACAGACAGAGTCCAAATAAAGAACTGTGGAACCGTTCTCATTACTGGGACTTAATGCAAGAGGTGGAAATGCAAGCAATGCATCCAGAGAATTGTGAGGTCTGCATACAGTATCTCCCTGCTAAACAGCTAAGTATAGAAAACAGCCAGCTAACAATTACCACCATTTCAAGTAGAAGAACTACCTCTATGAGATCCATACACCTATACAGTGTTTCCTCGCTATTTTGTGGTTCACCTTTCGTGGACTCGGTGCATCGTGGGTTTTTAAAAAATATTAATGAAAAAAAATATATTGCGGATTTTCATTGTTTTGCAGAACTCGATCTGCACATGTGTTTTCACGTGTGGTATAGGTAACATATATTTTAACTTTGATGTAACTTTGATGAACTTTTACAAAAAAATCACAATTAAAAATATTTTAAACATTAATTCTAACAATAAAGGATATATGTACGTATAATAGAATAGAAATAGCGTATTTACTTAGCGAATGAATATGAATACTCACCAAAAACGAGAAGTAAGACTAGAGCATCGGCTGCCTGGGTCGCTACTTGACGACATAAGTTTTTTATCTGCGGTGTTGTGTTCGCCGTTTGTGAAAGTTTCATTATAAACTGAATTCATTGAAGCCCTACGATGCCACCCAAACTTTCTGCAAGTTCTATGGCTAAAATAGTGTATAAATGCTTAAATAAATATAGCGTCCCTACTTCACGGATTTTCGTTTATCACGGGTGGTCCTGGAACGTAACCCCCGCCATAAACGAGGAATTTACACTGTAAATGTTTTCAAACACCGTCTCCAAAACAGACACTACAAAAGCTCAATTTCACTCTTCTGTTGTGAACGTTCCTAACATTTCTAAGAGGAACTGAAGTTATGATGCTCTTTTCTACACTATTAGTAGTAACAGTAATGTAGTTGGCTGCAAAATGTCATGTTGTAATGGTTCTAAAGAAGTGTCAACAGGTATTTACCACTGTGTCATCCATTTTCTGAATGGTGTGGGCCATATGAGTGACGGCCACCCTGCCTGGCATTTGGGAATTTCTGTCAGTGCTGGAGTGGGCATTCATTTGAGACCTAACAGTCTGTGATCATTAAACTGTTTATATAAATGGCAGATTTGCTTCCCACCTTGGATGCAAAAAAGCAGACAAGCGACCTCTGAGTTTTGTCTGTACAACCAGCATACACTGTGCACAAAACAATTTCAACAAAATGCTGCACCCTATTCCGATGATTCTAAAATAATAAGAATAATAATTCCCAATTACATAGCACCTTTCTCAACTCGAGATCGCTTTACAACAAAGTCGGAATAAAGTACACAACACTTTTTCAACAAAAACTGTAAGTAGAACAATTGGAAAAACAAAGCAGAAACAGATGGGTTTTCAAAGCAGATTTGAATTCAGAAAAAGAAGATTCAGTATGCAAAGAGATAGAAAGTGAATTCCAGATTTGGGGGGCAGCAACACTGAAGGAGCGACCACCCATGGTGCGCAGCCTGAACCTAGGAACCTCCAGGATATTGGCTTCTACGGATCCCAAACTTCGGACTGGGCGATGTGTTTTTAGGAGCTCGGTTAAATAAACTGGGCATAGGTCATGCAAAGCCTTGAAGATCAGTAAAAGGATTTTGTAATTGGATGCGGATGGGAAACGTCAGCCAATGTAGGCGCTCCAGACCCGGGGGAATATGTTCAAACCGTTTAGTGCTGGTCAGCATCTGAGCTGCCGATTGTAGTACAGTCTGAAGGGGATGTAGTGACTTAGCAGGAAGTCTATATAGAATGGAGCTACAATAATCGAATCGAGAGGTAACAAAAGCGTGGACCAACGGTGGACAATAGGTGTCGGATGCTGCGGAGATGTTGCGGAGATGATTCTAAAGATCTGCTTGTAAACTACAGCTATCTGGCATTACACTTTTTATACTCAGAGTAAATCAAAGGTTGCACAGGCATTAAGCGGAAGCAGAAAATGTATAATTGCATCAAAAATAGATAGGATTGTTTAAAGGTTGTAATAATAAAGCTATGCTCACTACAGTCGAAATGAAAAACGCTGTCTGGTTTATCACCATTTTTAGCATCCTTTTACGCATTAAATTTGGCCTGTAATTTACCAGGTAGGGGTTTGATGTAATCATGCCACAGAGTTGTTTTGTAGAATAAAACATCACTTTACTAAGCAGAGGTATAGTACAATTCCCAGACTATAACCACACCGGTTCTTCTGTAAACAGAACCAAAACTATCAGATAATACACAACACATGCTAGTTAGAGTATAGGTGATTTCACACAGCAGGAACGGAAAATGACTTCAGTTCTTAGAACTAATTAACTTCGATTTTGAGGTAGATACTATACTCAGCAGTATATATATATATATACTGCTGAGTATGCAGGACATATGCTGTAAGTAATTTGTCAATATGTAGTGATTATTCCAACGTAGCAATGCAACTGTACACTGGTCCAGACACAAGCACCCGTGTTGAGCTTTACTGCTATGATTAAAAAAAATACTTGGACACAATAGCAGTATAAGAAACAGTTTAGTCAAAGTGATCAACAGGTCATTTTATTTCCTATAGTCTAGGCTTTCCTATATGCGATGAAAAAAGGACAACACCATTTTTTACATTTATGTAATTTAGCAGACGCCTTATCCACAATTAATACAATCTTACAATCCAAGCAATTGTGGGTTAAGGGACCCAACTTTGGCAAAGGTGGGATTTGAACCCTGGACCTCCTGTTTCATAGTTCAGTACCTTAACCATTAGGCCATCACAAAGTTGTTTACATCACTTGGCTTACATTGGTTGGTGCTAATGCAAACCATCAGCCCTGTAATGCCCTGGAATACATGTAGTCCTTTAGGGAGCTCCACTGGGAATAGTTCCTACCAAACTCGCCCCTAGAACTGTTTGATGTGAATGTGTTTTATGTTACCTCAGGACGTCCGCAATATCAAGCTCCATAACTATACTTTATTTAAGAATTCATTTAAAAGATTCAAATAACAATATATTATCACATTTTTTCTGGACAATATGTATCATGATTCTTTTGCATGTTTGTTGAACACAGCTACTATACTTTACTAAATATAGCAGAATAAAATATAAACGAACTGAAATAAGCTCCCTCTAGCTATATTTTAACACAAAATTTAGGAAAAAAAAATACAAAAATGTTTTACAATGTAAAATCACCACCATGTACAGAAAATTCAGAAATAAATACAATATGGTTTTAGACCATAAAACCCTAGTTGTGTTTTCCAAACAGATGTGTCCCAATCAACCAAATACATTAAAACCAGGCCTAGACTGAAAATCAAATAATGCTGATTGTCTTGCTTTAATTGCACGTTTAGCTCTGTGATGTTTTGTCAGAAATAATGTGAGCTGGACTACTGAATAAAATTCAGAATGTACGTTATGTTCACACAAATGACCTGTGCATCACAATCAATCTTGGTTTAACAAGTGGAACTGCCATGACACTCATAACTCCATATTCCAAATGTAATCACAATCTTTTTGGTTTATATTACCCAGTTGAGTTCAGACAATCACAAATCTCCCACATACTCTCATGAGCCATATTCTCTGTAGCACACAGCAGAACTGTGATGTATTACAGCTAGGTAATGAAGTCACATGCGCAGTGTTTTCACACCCGGGAATGCACGAAATCCTCCTCCACACCCCAGTTCTATGGAAAGCCTGGATACAATGCGTAGACGTCTCTAAGCCTATTTATTTCAACTAGGGGTCTGCTGTCATGCTAATGTACATCCACAGAAATTAAACAGAAAGCTGAGGCCTGTTCCATTACAGAAAAAATCCTGTTAAGATTTTATGATCTGTGATTACCAGCAGGGTCTCATAAGGCAAGATTTATTTACTATCCATCTTTGAGTTTAGTTTGATCAAACACTGGATTTCCTGACTCACAGCGGCACATGAATTTTAGATAGGCTTCATCACTATGGTAACTAACACTGCATCTATGCTGTTCTGGCAGTGTAAACAGTTAAAGTTGCTGTTACAGTACCTATAAACATATTTCAAAATGCAGATTTTTTTGTATTGCAGCCTAAAACCGACATTTTCCAGTTACCGTTACCGTAACCAATATTATGCTGGCACTGCTACACTTCACAGTATACAGTGGGAAAAAATAATTATTTAAAACACTGCCGATTAAGCAAGTTTTCCCACCTACAAAAATGGAGAGGTCTGTAGTTTTTATCATACACTTCAACTGTGAGAGACAAAATGTAAAAGTCCAGAATATCACTGTATTATTTTTTTTATTAATTGCACGTTTAGCTCTGTGATGTGTGTCAGAAATAATATGAGCTGGACTTCTGAATAAAATTCAGAATGCGAGTTATATTCACACAAATGACCTGTGCATCACAATCAATCTTGGCTTAACAAGTCAAACTCCTCCATACAGATCTTCTCCAAATCTTTCATGTTTCAGGGCTGTCGCTGGGCAACATTGAGTTTCAGCTCCCTCCAAAGATTTTCTATTGGGTTCAGGTCTGGAGACTGGCTATGGAACTTAATGACTTTGAAATGCTTCTTATGGAACCACTTCTTAGATGCCCTGGCTGTGTGTTTCGGGTCATTGTCATACTGGAAGACCCAACTACGACCCATCTTTAATGCTTTTACTGAGGGAAGCAGGCTGTTGGCCAAAATCTTGTAATACATGAAGCCATTAATATCCCCTTCAATGTGGTGCGGTCGTGCTGTCCCATCTGCAGAAAAAGTATAGTGTTTCCATCCCCATGCTTCATGGTTGGTATGGTGTTCTTGAGGTTGTGCTCATCCTCCTTCTTCTTCTAAACACGGTGAGTGGAATTCATACCCAAAAGATCTATTTGGGTCTCATCTGACCATATGACCTACTCCCATGCCTCATGACCCATGCCTCCCTGGGTCATACAGAACTTCAAATTGGCTTGGCCAATCCATAATGGCTTAGCGTGTTATAAATGGTCATATTTCAGACTGTGGTACCAGGTTTCTTCAGGTAATTGACCAGGTCCTCCTGTGCAGTTCTTGCAAGGAGCCCCAGACCGAAGAAGATTGACAGTTCTCTTTTGTTTCTTCTATTTTCTAATAATTACATTACCAGTTGTTGCCTTCTCACCAAGTTGTTTGCCTTTTTGTCCTGTAGCTCATCCCAGCCTTGTGCAGGTCTACAATTGTGTCCCTGGTATCCTTAAACAGGTCTTCACTCTTGGGTGTGATGGAGAAGTTGGGCTGTGAAGGTTTGTAACTATCAGGTCTGTAAGTGCCAAAATTATTACTGGTTGGTAGATAATCAAATGCATATTTAATGCAATCAAATTAAAATTCATTATTTTCTTTAGATTCTGTCTCTCACAGTTGAAGTGTATATATGATAAAAATTACAAACCTCTCTATTATTTGCACGTGTGAAAATTTGCTAAATTTCAGTTACATTTCAGTGTATCAAATACTTATTTCCCTACTGTACATGGTGAATTTTGGCTGGCATGCTTCCATTTTCAGCAAAACATTGTATAGGTGTTGGTCTAAGATGTAACAATTTGGTCTCATGGCATTAGAAGATCACATTTTCTTGACACCATACCATGCAGGCAGTTTTGTGTAAAGTTTGTGAGATTGTTACATATAAATCTTGAGCAATCTCAGTCATAAATAGTTTCAGTTTCTTCAAAATTGCCACTGTCATCTTGAAAGCTTCACTATTCAATTGTCCAGTGATCAGGCTGGGAAGGATGACACAATTTAGGCAACGTGCCATGCTCTGAATAGTACTCTTAGGAAAAAATAAAGCCTTTGAATTCATTTTGTATCCTGCTCTATACATGCCCCTTTCCACAACTTTACCCCCTTTTGAAAGCAACTTTTAAACTCTAACTACCTGGCCATACAATTATAAAAAATAATAGCTGCTTTTATTTTGAAGTAACTAAAACCACTATTACTGATGCCCGCTGAGGGCCAGTTAGCTTGATATGTGAGCTAAAAACTAATTGGTTGTACCTGAGTGAGTTTATATAAGATTTTATCCAATCAGGCTGATCACTTATCCAACCAAGTTACTTTACTATTTCTAAGAAAATTAAATAATGTATAATGCTTAACTTCTAAAATTATATTTTTGCTTTAATGTTGAGAGACAATGTGTAGATATGTCCTGTGAATATTGGGCCCTTGAGCCTCAAACCTTTAACCTCTTAGCTCAATTTTAAGCCTTTCTGGATATGGACATATCTGCTATGTGCATTATACAGTTGTGATTTCATGTAGTAAGCCTATTATGTGCATATAATTGTGTTCTGATTAATTGAATTGCTTATTGTCCCAACTCCACTCATGTCATTATCCATTATGCCTTTAGAATTCAATATAAATGTTTGCAGCAATAGGCATTATTTTCTCAGTGCATGCAAATGTGTTAAAATGCTTGTCCATGGTAATTATCCGTTCAGTACATATGCACCAGATAGAGATTATGGTAACTTGTGAAAATATTTCTTTAACATAGTGTAGGTGTAATGTTTCAACCATGCCTAAGCTCTCGCCTACTTTCCAATTGATCCTCCTTCCAAGGAGGAAGCGGAGGACATGGAGAAGTAGAAAGATGTTAAGGAGGAGCAGGGGGACTAAGAGCATTAGAAGGTGGTGGAAGGGGTCAGCAACTGCCTGAAGTCTTACCTGCAGCTCCTTGTCGTTGTACTTGGAAGGGTTCTTGCTCCCTTGGCTCTTCCTACGCAGCTTCTTCAGCTCAGCCTGACACTTGTCCAAGCTTTCGCCTTTGCTCTTGTGCTCAATCTGATACTTCTTCAGAGCAGCCTTAAAGAGACAACGTACACAATCACCTTTAGTGGTACAATTAGGGTCTAACTATCACATTACCATAATCACATCACGCTGCTTCTGTTGGTTAATAGTGTAACAGGCGTAATCATGTAATCTTGCCTAATACTACTGAGTAATGGATAGTAGTTATTACAAGCTGACTGGATATTGTTAAAGTCATTTAAGTCACCATGGCAACCAAACTCATGAGGCTTGAGAAGCATCATACTGTGTTTTATTATAGCTGTATTCCAACAGAACATTATTTCGCTCAATCCTCTGTGCTCTGTGCATGTGTGAATGAGCGTGTGCAAGCGCATGTTTATTACATAAGAAACTCAAAATTGTGATACTATGAAAACATTTCTTTTTCTTTACATATTATTATTAGTTTTATTATACTTAACATGCACATAAATATAGTTGCACAGAACATTTCTCAAGTAAAAAACAGAGTTTTTAAGTCAGTATTGCGCATTATGGACATTAATATTTTACAAATTCTTATACTGTCAATATGTACCAATAGACAGACCGACTCATCTTGCAAAATATCAAGTGCAGCAACATGTGCAGCTTTAAAACCAAGCTTAAAACCTCAATTAGTTACCATGGCCACTAGTATGTAATCCTTTGCATGACACACGTCTGCTTAGAGAGCTGTGTGAATGAGTTCAGAGCGAAAGCTAGCACTTATTTATCATCCATCCAGGGCAATCCCACTTCTCACTCACTTCAGTTTTCTCCTAGCTCTCCAAACTTAATAAATAATCAATGCTGGCTTAATACTTCATGTAGTGCTAGAGCAAATTTGAGAGCTGCATATGATGCAATTCTCTAAAATTCATTATAAAGAAAAGAACTAACAGAACTAAAAAATATATATACAAGGGTTGAAACAGAATGGAAAGGGCTGAGCTTTAGCTCCTATCACTGAGAACAGAGGGGCAGACACAGCATAGGTGGGCACAGTCAGACAGTATTAATGATGATGATTTGCATAAGCTAAAGCTCTGTGAATGGCAGCAAAGCAAATGGATTCCTATTCAGGGGGAGATTAATTCCTATATTTTAGAATAAGATTTCTAAAAGAAATGACTGTAGCCTAAAGTAAAGACTGGCAATCGCGTTATCTATCTAGAGAGGCCATACTCATACATCCATTTATTTATTCTCTATACCCACATGATCCAATTCAGGGTTTTGAGGGTTTATTGCCTACAGGGTAACACCAGGCAGGCAACACATGGGTATAAGGCACTAGTTCCTCAAAAAAATACTCTGGAACAATTTAACGACATCACCTATGGAAGAAAACCGGAGTATGCAGAGGAAACCCATGCAAATACGGAGAGAACATGCAAACTCTACACAGGCATCGGCCCATTCAGATCTCAACCTCAGGCTCAAAACCCAGAGCTAGTGTTTATTGTATTGCAGATCTTCAAATATTTGTGGTGGATACCACCACTTTGGAGAAACACAAGTCTTGAAAATCATGTCACTATACTAAATAATAAATCACTAATCAACAAGTTTTAATACAACTTATCAAATAAGTAATATTTGGGTCATCATACTATTATCCATGTTTATTTATCAATACATTGTCAATGTACGGCACCTATTAGACATATATAGTAGGGCTGCCATGATTAGTCGACTAGTCACGATTATGTGTAATTTAATAGTCGATTCGTCGTATTTTTTTTATTTTTATTTAAAAAAATTTAGACTTTGTTTTTCTCTCCAAATTGCTGCGGCAGTTTCCACTGCTGCGTCTGCCTTTCTGTCCTTGACGCACATGCGCAGTAGTGGAAACCGGGGTAGGC
>JAVSBV010176770.1:0-13467 GCA_033117975.1 Parotocinclus spilosoma | reverse complement strand
AATTTAATCGAGTCGAGTCTCAAGTCATCAAATTTGTGACTTGAGTCAGACTCGAGTCCAAGTCATATGACTCGAGTCCACATGTCTGCCTAAAGCCTACTGGAAACCTGTGAGATCAATAAACATAAGACACTAAAAGGTCTGGGAGGTCCTGGAGCAATAATTGCAGCAAACTTTAAACATATTCCTCATTGCAAGATTAAGCAAATTAACAATTTATAACTTAATATCCCCACAGTTTACTGTACGAGTTACTCATGTTAATTGTCGTCAAGCTTATTGACTTGTACATGCCTGACATATTTACAGCATTATTTAAACATGCCTGTATCGTTTTTCCACTTGCTCCTGCCACGTTCAGCAGCCAGATTCAATAATCTGACCCTGACCATGCAACAAACAGTGCATTAATCTTCACTGGCTGGTACCATTATAGAAAGGGAGAGTGTGTGGGTGTAAGGGGAGCTTAAGTGTTCCTGAGGAGGTTAGCAGTGATCCCTTAGATGGACATATTTTCACCTCATCATAACAAGAACAATCTGCTAGGACTCACAGGGGCCATATGTGTGACAAAAAAGCATTGGCTGCTGGTTATTTGGCTGATGTGCTGGTAGTCTGCATTGTGCAAGTCTTTGTAAAATGTGAAACATATGTATACACCAAACAATAATAAGCTATTTATTAAATAATATTTGCCTGAGAGACTGTATGATCTTACTATTCCAGGTTGTATGCTATATATGTCAGTTCAACCGGTGCTCCATGACCCATGAGCAGGGCTTGCTAAGATTTTAGGCAAGGTTAAAATGTATACTAATATAAGCAATTCATAATATTTTAGACATGTAGCCATATATGCATATTGCCCCTTTTTAGAAGTGATCGTGGTACGAAGGGTAGCACTTTTCCCACAGGTTTTCCCAACTTGGTGTTTTGGAAGTTTTGGGTGACCATACACAGTAAATGTGTGCCACTCTCGTCCATTGTTCTGTTCACCCCCATGAATATATCACGTATTACTCAATCATAATAACTGAGTTTGCCTCTCATTTGTGTAACCAAACAACTTACCTTGATTTTTATTTGCTTTTCTGGTGGTCTTGTTAAATGAAATAAAAAAAAAAAGAAAAAACTTTTCTTTTTGAAATATCACCTCATTTTTAAGCAATATGCATACAATATATATTAATCTCCTCAGTTTATGATAAACTCAACTTATGAAGGATTTGTCAGAACGTTACTCCATCGTAAATTTACGTACAGTACATGTACTGGTGGAAATCACACCTGACAGGAAACAGCAAATGTGACTAATTTTGTGTCCGGGAACCTTGCTTTGTATGTGTGTCATGTGTCAAGGCCAAGATGATCAAATTTGCAAAGCAATCACAGATTTAGGCTCTCTGGAGCATCACAACGAGGTTGCACAATTACTTCTGTAACAATGTGTGCTTGTTTTTATTTGTCATATCATCCTGCTTTGTTTTGCAGAAGACATTATTGTAGAGCCCTAGAGTGAAGCACAAACAGTGTTGAAGGACATGACAGAGAATTCCTAAACAAGCTGAATGATGCTGCTGAATGTATGTTTGAGCATGCAGAAAACGAGAGAATGAGTGCGGCTCCAGCAGGGGAGCTCCTGTCAGTCCTCTGTATGAACAGAATACTCAGAACACGTGATAATAAAGTATGCTGCATGAGTGTACAGCACTAGGCAGCATCCACTGTCCTGAGAAGTTCGGAAAATAGACACATGCAGCGATAACTGTAAATGAGGAATCAAATTTTTCCTGAAGGTTGCTTTACAAAATGTACACTTTGCTGGTGGCCAAGGCATACAAAAAAAGTTGAATAATAATAATAATACATGAAATAGACTACAACCTTCACCAGCACAGGCAGATCTGGGATGGATTTTTCAACAGAACGGCAGTGCAAAGACCATCATTAAATGGGATAGCGAGTGTTTAATATGATCCTCTATCTATTTAATGATGGTCTTTGTGCTGTGAGGCTTTCAGGAAATCCACCCCATGACACTGTGCTAAACAGGCATGATTTTATTCTCTTTTTAATTCAAATCCATTACAAGTCAAGTTAAATGCTCAGCTTTAGAATGTTTGGTATGGGCCATTACAGGTCACTGGGACATGTGGGCAGTTCTGGTATGTTGGGTGTTTGATTTGCACAACTGTCTGCTTCTCACTAACAAATATAGACTTTCTGTTTTGGGAGAGACGCTCACCCAGATTGATTTATGTATAGATTTATGTTTTCATGTACTCTTGCACATTATTTGCTAGATATAACAGACATCAAAGCTCATCTGTTTTAAGCAGAGCTTTATTGAATAGCAATGGTCTCCCAACAGCATGATTTCAAAATATATAATTCCCCTTACATGGCTACATTCAGTAAAGGTTGGATGGAAGAGTCAGTATTTGTGATAATCAACTTGAAAGCATGGCTCCACCCAGCCTTGGATCAACAGTTCAGGCTGGTGATGGTTTAATGGTGCATTTGATATCTTCTTGGCCCACTTTAGGCCCTTTAGTACCAATTAAGCATCATTTAAATGCCACAGAATACCTGAGTATTCCACTTCCATCCCTTTATGATCATAGTGTACCCATCTTATGATGGCTACTTCGAGCACGGTAATGCACCATGTCACAAGGATTAACTCGTCTCAAACTGGTTTCTTGAACAAAGAGTTAACCATAGAAAAATGGTCTTAGTCAAAAGAGCACCTTTGCTTTTTTTTAACCATTTTTACTACATATCCAAGTGTATAATATATAATGGACACAAATAGGACATGAGAACTGCTGGACAATCTGATCTTATTGCTTTCAGTGTGTTTAGGCATTCTTGGGTGACCATATACCTCATCGAACAGTCAATGTGTGGCACTCTTGTCCAGTTTGACACCCCCATGAATATATCACTTGCTACTCAATCACCATAATTGAGTTGGCATCTCATTTGCGTATTCAAACAACTTTTAATGATTTTTTATTTGCTTTCCTGATGATCTTGTTTAATGAAATAAAATTTAATGCTTCTTTATTTAATAGTTTCATATTCATATTGAAATATCCTCTAATTTTTGCGAGCAGTTAGACACATATATATTTGTATACATACGTTTCACTCTTCAAAGACTCAAGATCACTTTTTGTACCAAACCATTATTATAATCACCTGTTGACATCGCCAGTTTGAAATCACATCATTATTTTTTTAGTACTTTTCATTACTAGACAGTTCTTCACATAAGTACCAAAGCATCACTGTGAATAATAGTCATCTAAGTATTAATTTATTAATTTTCATACTCACTAATTTGCAGCACAGGAACCAAAACTGCTGGGTTGTGCACACACACACACGAACATGATGGTCCCATGTGTGTTCAATGATGTTGGTGATTCATACTTACTGGTTCAGATTTCCCCAGCATGTCCAAGTGTCGTATTTAGTGTTAAATCTTATTACATGGGAAACAAAAATTAGGGGATATTTTATTAATTCTAAATGGAATATCCCTTAATGGAATATCCTGATTTTTTTGTGAGCAGTGTAGAGATCATATAATCTGAGTACTGTGGGGTTGGTGGTGGGATGATGTGATCAGTTCAGAAGGATGGCAAAAACATATTGTGGTCTGATCAATGTGTAAATCATGTATAACCATTCTTACAAGGCTCCTGAAGTATAATTTAACTGGTACCTTATTTAAATAAACATAGCAAGCAATAATTTAAAAATAATACAAATTGATTTGCAATAAGGAGTCATTTGTAAGAATTGTTTGAACTTCCATTTGTACTCCTGTTGCAGCTGCAACGATCCCAAAAACTTCTTCCAGTACTCATCACTGCTACAGTACAATCTTAATCCTTCTTTTAATTAAACACGTTAATCATACTTGCCTTTCATGGGTGGCCATACATAATTTAAATAAAAACATTTATTTATATCTCTACCATCTGGCTCTCATAAAAAACATATATCTTCAGTGATGTACAACTGTCATATACGCGTCTCATCAAATGGCATTTCTGGCTTTGTTGAATCTATTTGAATTGTGCTTGAAATGCCACCCATTTCTTATTTCCACTATATAGTCTTTCAGTAAGTCTTTCAGTAGCAAGACTGTTTCTCTGTCAACCCTTTCTCCAACACTTACCCATTCCCTGATTTGGTTTGCAATGCCAGCTCTCTTCTGCTTGGCACCCTGCTGGGATATCCCGTACAGGCTCTAAATAAATCAGAGGGCTTCAGTTGTAAATACAAGCACTGAGAGGTAAAAGCTTAGTTGCAAAATATTACCAAGTATTCCAGCATTTGCCAGTTACTGTATAACCTTCCAGTTTGATTATTAAATATGTAAATTAAACACATCAAGCAAAATAAAACCTCCCTTTTAACCGATCTGTTATTAGAATATAATCAGTTAGTGTCCCTCGCTAAACAAGGTCCATGCAGAATGAAGTCTTCCAAGTTTTTAAGGCACCCTTAAAGCTTTTCATCTCCTTTTAGTCCACATTCAGTAGCAGATCATATAATAAAACCACACATAACAGCCTGAGAGTGTGCAGTCATGCAAGCTTAGTGCACTTTAGCCTTAGAGGTGCATTTGTACCCTTTTTCGCGTTTTAAAGAATATCCCAGGACATGCAGCACATAAAGACCTCTTATGAATGTTTGTTTGTTCCTGAAGCACTGGTTTTTGTATGTTCAGAGTTCTTACATAATCAAAGGATAGAGGGCAGAGCAACCTAAAATCCTCTTTGAGAGAAGATTGAAACTGAAAGCGACTGTCCGCAGAGCCTTTAGGGGTCAGCATTTTATGATCAGTTCTGATCAAGATAACAGCAGCGGAGCCACTTTTCAGAAGCCATTTCTGTCTAGAGATAACACTTTCCTGGGAGCCTAGACTAGATTTGACATTATCTAGTGTTAACTTTATCCAATCTCCATGAACTGAGAAAAGACCAGTGGTGTCTATTACCTAAATTCCTAAATTTAGGGTGCCTCAGCTCCAAATCATCTGATTTTATTTTCAGATGAGCCTGCAGGCCTCAATTAACGGGATCAGATATGTTAGATTAGGCCAGTAACGAGAACGGTAAAAATGTACAAGGTTTATTTGAAAGCCATAATAATCTTGTAATTTAATACTGCCATCTGGTGGTTGCCATATTTCACAAGTCAACTGCATAAGTTTCACATTCAGAGTCACGGGGGCTTCGTTTTCTACCTCATACCTCATACCTTAGGGCTCATACATAAGTTGAGGCTTTAGGAGATAATCCCCTGACCGGCTTCCCTTTTCTCAGACTCAACCTGTCATGTCTACACGTGATGCTCTACCCATTTGGAAGGCACTGCTAGGATTTGAACCCAGGTCCATACGGTAGTGGACTGTAGTGATCAAAATTAAGCAATAGAAGGTTCAAAGAAACGTTGCTGTTCTTTGGGCAGTCTTGATTTCAGATAGTAGGGTCTTGGATTGTGCCTAAGCTGCATGAAAGCATGGATCCATCTATCCAGTTGAGCACTGTTTAAACCCCATAGCCTTCTTGTAGCGTTGCTGAGCATGTCCACTTGTTTATGACCACAGTATACCAACTTCTAATGGCTACTTCAAGCAGGATAAAGTATCATGTTTTAAACTTGTTTCTTAAACATGAAAATGAGTACTTAAATGACCTCAAGATTTATCTAAATTTAACAGAGCATATTTAGGATGTAGTATAATGGGATTAAAAAAAATCTTCAGCATTTGAATGAGACTGAAATCTCTGAGCAAGGTTTCCAGCACTGTGTTGAATTCATGCCATGAAGAACTAAGGCATTTCTGAAGGCAAAAGTGGGTGTAAGTAACACCACACAAGTTTTAACTGAATGAAGTATTTACTTGTATAAATATGTATAAAAACAACGGCACAATTTAAAATAAGAAAGAACAATGTGTCCACCTCTGCCTGACAGTTTATGACATCATACAAGTAAAGAAACAAACAAAACCCCAAGTGCTATATGCTGGGACCTAAAGCCACAATTAGGATGTTAAATGCTGAAGTTTAGATTTTACAATCATAAAAAAGACACAACTGTGGAAATAGATAGCCTTTTATTTATTTAAATAAATATTTGGTGTTTGGTGGATTATGTTTTCACCCACACAAACATAAATATTTGGAATAATGTCTCAGGCAAGGCTGGTTAGAATAGATCAGAATAATTGGTGGAATCCACAAACACCTCAGAGTGATGCCATGTACAGGAGTGGGAGTACCATGTTTTAAAGCCACAGGACCTGGCCACCTTGCAGTCACCAAGTAAACCATAAAATCCTTTCTCTACCAAAACATCCTGGAGACAAATGTGAGGCCATCTGTCCAACAGCTAAGGCTAGTCAGAAACTGAATCATGCAACATTCAGTCCATAAACACCAGTAAAGCTAAATGGGAATCATCATGGAAATAACAGTGGGCATACAAAATAATTGTTTTGTTATGACATTTAAAGTCAAAATTTTCAATCTGTCAGGAAAACATGCAGTCTGTGTGGTGCAAGATTTTTGTACATGCAAGAATTATTTTTAGTATCACTCTTGCTTTGTCTCTGCATAAACATACACTTCTCACCAAAAATAGGGGAAATTTAATTATGGGATATTCCATTTTGAAATATCCCCTAATTTTTGCAAGCAGTATATTTAATAGTAGCCAAACCCTTATCGATATATTAACAAATTAAATATTTAATATCCACTGCCTACAACAATAAAGGTTAGTAAAAAACACTAGAACATCCATTGGGCTGGAACCCAAACGTAATACTGCTATACTACACATTGCCCCAAATTAGAACCCGAAAAGCATTTTGTCAAGATGTTAAATCCAAATGCTTGGTCAAATCAGCAATAGGTTATATATAATCAATATACCATTGACAAAACAATTGCACATTAATCTACAATAAACAGGTTCCATCATATCAGATTTGGTGACAATTAAAGTTAAAAGCATCCCATGTAACCCTGCTAATCCTGTTAAGTTTCTATTTTAAGTTGAAAATGTGTATTGTACCAACAAATTTAACCCCCAAACACTGATCACATTTATCCCATCTATACTGCTGGTTTTCTGTTTACCAAAGTTCTCTCACCTCACTTTCCTTTTCATTCAGTTCATGCAAGATTGTATGAAATATAACTCTGCTGATGAATTTAGGATTAACCTTAACAAAAAACAAACACTTGGATATAAATATTTGCATTTTTTCAAACAAAATTCTTCCACGTCTGGTCCTTCTTCACCACAAAGGGGAGCTGTGAGCCTTTGTATAATTCATTATCCAAGGGCCTCACAGTGGAACCCTATAAAACTTGTGAACTCTGAAGTGCAGTGTAAATGATCATTTAACTGATGATGATATTATGTTACACACGTATGTGGAAAATGTCACATTTGCCTTCTGAGTTTTGTCCAACGTACAATGATTTCATTCATAGATAAACATAGTAAATTACACTGATGTCACTGTAATCACAGCACTGCTGGCTACAATACAGAAGCACATTAAATACATTTAAAAAATACTTTTAATGCATTGTCCTGGATGAGGCATATGCATGGAGTTGTGCCCCACACACCCTTATAAAATGGAATTCTCAGTTCTGGTCTTAGTCATTATTGTACACTGTCTCTCACAAATTGCCAGCTTTACTACGGTATACGGTTTTGAAATGACATCACATCATTCTGCATTGTTTAATTGTCCTGTGATCTGTTTGTTTACAGCCAAAGTAAAGTCAAGCAGAAAAGCTAAACAGTGCCTTATGATTTAGTTGTAACAGATAATGCTGCAGGAAATGCTCATGAAATACTTAGTTTAGTCAGAAACAACACATTATTTTTTAAAGCCAATTTTAAACAAAATATGACTTTAAATATGACTTTTCCCTACAAAGTTTAATAGACCATTAACAAGCCAAAGTTACTTTTAAGTTAACAAGTTAAGTTACTTACTTTAGATGTCCAATCATCTCCAGTTTTCTAAAATGTAGTTGACGTATCTGAATTAGATTAGGAGTGTGCAAACATTTGCATGGTACTCTAAATGGGTAAATGGCATTAAAGTGCACACTCCTCCTAGTCATTAGCGTGATGAATATCATATAGTGCTATACTATATATAAACTATAAATCGATCAGAAAAGAGAAATTAATAATTGTAAAAGTATTTATTTATTACTATTATTCGCACACTTTTTTGCAACTTTACATCACTTTTCCCAGCAGCTGAACTAATGAAATGAAAGAATGACCCTGCATTTTAAGCCGTTTTTGATTTAGTTAAAATCAGTCAAATGTAATACATATAAATATGACTTGACTGGCATAATGAACAAATGTGGCTAGTATAAACCTAAAAATCATACAGTACACAAAATGCTTTGCTGTCCATTTAGAGACAAAGCCAAATAATCCCAATTACACCCTAAACACATCTTACCTGTTAGTGCCTGGAAAACAAAAGATAAATGAACAAATATTACAAGACATAGTTAATAGAAGTATATGTTATTTTCTTTTATTAACTGTAAAAAGGATTCATATAAAGTGAATTCTATAAAATGCTGTGAGGTTCAGAGTGCGCTACAGCTAAGGTTAGTCAGCTGTATATGTTTAGCTTTCCAGTTATACATTTTATACCCTTGGCTGATCCATCCATATGAATTAACATTAAAACCAGTAGAAAAAAACAACAAATATGTTCCAAAATGAATCAGTCAGACCTTCTATATATTAGTCATATAATCCATCATGTGATTTATATTGTAGCCCATTTCTAACTGTGATATTTTAAAGTAAAGTATACATAAAGTTTAGCTGTGCACTTACGGTATCGAATATTCAGTGAGAGCAAGACACAGGGTGCAATATGTTAATTAACATAATGCATTAATCCATGACAGCTAACATAGCAATGTTAAATAAATATCTGAAACATGTTAAAATCAAAGTGATAGTCAGAGTTATTTCTAGCATTTATTTTCGAGCATTATCTCAAAGCAGCTTTTTAATTTTCAGCTTGGATGATATAGATGATAGTTTTGATAAAGTAATTAAAAAAATGAAATAAATGAAATATTATGAAATGTATAATTACACACACACACACACACACACACACACACACACACACACACACACACACACACACACACACACACACACACACACACTCATACATACACATATATGTAATAACATACAACTGAACGGCAACTGAACCAACAATCTGAAATGCAAATTCTTTAGATTACTTTAATTACATCCACTTAATTACAACCATTTAATATAAGCCAGTACTGCCTGACACTCTGATTGGAACTCTATCACTACAGAAAGGAAGCGTTAATTTAAAGGCCTTTAATAGACAAATTACACAACCAAGAAGAGGGACACAGTTTGCCACCTGAACACAAGTAATACAAAATGAGATGATAAAAATGTACTGTATGGGACACTGAAATGCTTCGATTGCTATATAGAAAACAGTGTCTTATTGCATGGAACACCTTACCTCATTTCAACCTAGCAGTCAAAATATTATTGATAATTAACTTCTTCACTTTTAACCGTAATTACTGTTTGGAACTTGTATTTGAAAATAAGCTATAGTTAATTTACAGTAGCAGTTTACTGTGAGGTAATGGTAGCTAGCTAAGTAGCTATCTATTATAATTTATACGTTTGCACACAAAATATGGTGCAATTACCACAAGTCACTTGAGCCGTAAAAGCCCTGGAACTATAAACGTGCATAACCATTAGTGCTAATAATACTAACCTGACCTATAAGTAGCTGAATAGCCTGTTCTGCTGTAAGACTTAAATAGTTGATACTATTCTAATCCATAGATTATTTGCATTTTGGTACAAGCATTAGGGGGCAAGAAAATATGCTAATAAAGACTAGAAAGAAATTCATTTTGACGCTTTGAATGGCAAACCCTTTTGATATCACAGTAAGCTTTTTTCACAAAATGCTGCCAAGACATTTTCCTCTGTCATGTGAACACGGATCAACAAGGTTGGGATTTACTACTGATTCAGGCTTTTTGCTTGATGAACCACAGGCCAGTCAGATTCCCTCCATTCACCTCCACAGTAAATTCCAATCAGATCCAGATGTCATTCCTGATTCAGTCCAATGGTTAGAACGAAGGCTTCTGGTGATCCAAGTACTCTAAAACGTACACTTTTGTAGTTTTAATGTTGATAGTTTAATAGAATTAGACATTCTTGACTGAAAACTGTGATAACAGTAGGCTTTTCCTGCTGAAAGGCAAGCTCCAACTAATTATGGGACAGTAGATAGTGTGGAAACAGTATATAATGTGGTGTGCACAATTATTCCTATTTTAAGATGAAAATGAACTTAGTGAGGAGGTTAGTTTGCTAAGAATAAATATATCTTAGTGCTGCTTTCTCATTTAAAAAAGCACTCTTTGTTTTCATACAATTTGGATGATAAATGAAATACGTTAAGCAAACTACTGTTTAACTTGAGTTGTTTAATCCACATGTGATGATATCGAGCTTCTAATAACAACTTAAAAACTCTTTGGATTACAGTATATGGTGGTGAACAGTTATGAAGTCATTTTATTTACAATACATAAGTAGTTTTTTTCATGTATCTGTAACTTACTGAAGTATTTCCATTTTGGGTGACTTTTAACTTTTATGACAAGGCAAAGGTAGAACGGTGGCCAGGACAGCATGGTGGGTAGCACTGTCGCCTCACAGCGAAAAGGTCCTGGGTTCAGTCCTAGGTAGAACAATATGGGTTTCATCCCCATGCATGGGTTTACCTTGTGCACTCTGGTTTCCTTTTACATTCCAAGAAGTGTTAGGTTAACTGGTGTTTCTAAAGTGCCCCTTAGTGTGTAAGTGTGATTATGAGTGTGTCAGTGTATGTGCCCTAGGATGTAGTGACTCTTCCAACAATTAATTAAGTAAATAAGTGTACAGTATAATGTAAACCCAAGAAATGCTATATAGATAGCTCATAAATATCTGGTTGCCCTTTAAACGTGAATGATGTCACTGTGATGCTCTGCTTACAGGCAAATGATCAAACACAGACTTCCTTACAGTGTTATTAGTATACTATAGGTATGTTGGATCATTGTACCTGTAATGCCTGGGACTCCTTATTGCACTATTTATTTATATTCCTACTTTGGCAAGTACATAGTAAATAAAAATGTATTTTGTATCCATTTGAGTCTGTATACTTATGAGTCTGAAATTTGCTGTGTACTTGAATAAAAATAATTTTGTATTTGCGTGTCTTTGTTAAAGGACGCACTGTTGCCTCACAGTTCCAGAGAGGTGTTTTCATTCATTTGACTATATATTATTGGATTAAATGTTATTTATTGTATTTTCCTTAAATATATCTTACTGTCTGTTATTTTTTTATTTACCCTATGTTTATTTAAACTATTACTATAAAGTTACAAGTTTGGGTAAATTCTTAAGCATAACATCTTGGCCACCCCAAAAGTCATTATCCTTCCAAGATTTTTTATTTATAACATTTAAGGAGTTTTGTCTTTCCACTGTCACATTACGCTTGCTCAGTTTGGACTTTAGGTCTAGACTGTAAAGCTGCTCGGAGAAAATACTTAATTGTAAAAACACTATAGAAATAAACCTGACTCTTCCACATTCGGAAGTGTCACAAAGTGCGTGTCTGCCTGTGTGTGCAAGTGAGTGCCTTATGCTGCCGGTTAGGCCCTGAGAATGCCGAAATAAAATGTTTTGCTAAAGTTTTGGGTTAGTGTGAAATTTATGCTTAGTATCCTGATATCCACACTGATCATTTTATATTTTGGATGTGTTGTCTAAGAAGTCAATGTAATGGAAATCTTATTACAAAATCATATTACTTTTTGGCATTTACAGCACATGTATGGGAGTACTCGGCTGCACCAGTTACCTCCCACAGTACAAAGACATGTATTTGATCAACTGATTATGCTAATTTGGCCTGGTGTGATTATTTATGACTGGTTTTAATATAACCTGTTTTTTTGATGTAACCTTGTGCTTGTTGTTAAATAATCATTTATGTTAAATAAACAAAATAGAATACAATGCCATCTGAGAAGAATGTTATTTATCTTCCTCTGTGTAAATTCATTCCATGAATTTGGAAACAGAGATGTTCCAATTGCTCTTCTGTGGCTCCCAGACGTCTCCGGTGAGAGATAAGCCCAACTCAGCATGCGCACCTTCACAATCATCTGGCTTCTTTTGTGATCCGTGCTGAGAGCAGGAAGCAGCAGGATAATCTTTAGGGGATGATTTATGAATGTTTTTTGCTTTTGGTCTCCAGAAGCACTGGTAAGTTCCTGGAGCATAGTGTGGTTTGCAGAACGTGGTGATTCTTTAATCCCGAACAGCCGCTGAGCTTTGGCGGGTTCCCACAGTCATTTCCTTTCACTGTTCAACTTTTGTCATAATTCATTTACAACTTCTATTCTTCTAGAATTAAAAATAAACAAGCAAGGATGATGCAGCCTTTTAAATTATTAACTTGCCCATGTTGTATAAAGGTCTCCTAGGTTTGCTGGAGCATGTTTCTTGATGTAGAGTATTGAAGCAATAGAGGAGAACGTATGGGATAACAAGGGGGATAGATACATAGAGACACATGAAAGATAAGACAAGAGAAAAAGATTAATGTAGATACAGTACAGTAATTGGTTTATTCCAAATTCCACAGGACCTGCATAAAATTGTATTGTTGAAGATGTTACTATCAAGCTAGACTGATGTCTGCCGGTTTAAAGCAGGGCTGTATATAGGCATACGGTAGAAGTATGGTTTAGGTCATAGTACTCATGGCAGTCCAAAAGTTAAGACTTTTTTATTCAGTTTGTGTGTTCCACTGTTATAATGACGTAGTTGAATATGATGGGTCCTTGGTTAATTTAACGGTTATACTATACATGATTTTAGTCTGTACTACCTGTTCAAATATGATTTGGATATGTAATTAAATGATTTTCAGGAATTAGCTTGAGTTTATGGTTTGGTCAGAATGGTGACTCTGAGTTATTGTTAATCATATGACAGGCGAATTTTTTTTTTGTGCAGTAAAGTACATGAACCCAAAATGGTTTAATATTCAAATGCTTTTGGTGCCACACTTACTCATTTCCTGATTTGCATATTCATATAAGATGGATTCCTTGATAAAGGATAATTGCTTTTGCGTCACCTTTGTACTCAAACCACAATTATGTATTGTAACTTTGGGTGACTTGGGTGGCAGACCTCTTACCTCAGATGTGGGGACAGTAGTCAAACATGACTACAGAATAAAGTTAAAATAAAAAAGTATCTGGTGAAAAAAACAAAATAAAA
>JAVSBV010176749.1:0-13469 GCA_033117975.1 Parotocinclus spilosoma | reverse complement strand
GGACCCAGGTCTCTCCACCCTGGGATTGAACCCGGGACCTTCTTATTGTGAGGCAGCGGTGCTACTCACCGAGCCACTGTGCTGCCCCAATATTCACATAAGCTGATTTGTAGAGTTTGACTGGGTGCTGTCAATATTTAATCAGTTTTGGCTTTAAACGATAAATAAAAGCTTTGATCTTGTACAGAAATTACTAAAAATACTATCAGTGCATGCATATTTACTATGGGTATACAGGATGAGTCTAAAGACACAGGACACCCTTTTATTTCAAAAACAATAGAACAAAATTACAAATCTGAATAGCAAATAATGTGTGAGGGGGGCCTATCATGTAGGCCCGGTCCTGAACATGGCCACCATGTTCAAATCCATCATATTGGACCACAGGCAAGTTTTTCCAAAGGGAAGGTCGTCATGTAGCATAGCAAAAACCATAATTGTCTCAGAAACCACTTTCAATATATCTTATGGTTTAAAGGTTATCAACACAGAAAGTTGCAACAACACCTGAGACTGTTGCCTGCGATGTACAGCTATGTGACGTGTTCAGTGTGCTGTCCTTGGTGCTGAACACAGACCTGAAGGCACATAATCCAATTATTATGCACCTTTAGGAGAATCTCTGGAGAAATACTCACAAACCTCCACAATGCGCTGCTGAATGTTCTATTTGCTACATCCTCAGCATACACAATTTGAGATAACCACAAACTGTGTGTGGTCGGTTGATCTGGGTGGTCATTCCACAGGTCCACAACAAAAGAGTCGGGTCAGAACAAGTCAGATTACATGGGTGCCCCATATTTCACACGTTCACATCACCTACGACTTTGGTGCTTGCCATCCAGTGTGGGTTTTCTTCAATCCAGTACCTCACATGTTGGTGGACAAGCTAATAACTGACATAAAAATTGGCAGAATGCAGACTGCCCTGTGTAAATGTGGGATACTGTAGATGTTGGTCTAGCACCCAGATGCAAAACTGGACACATCTATCCGGGACAGTTTCTGCTGCAGCTGGATCTTGAATGGGTGTCACTTATTGGTAAAAAGAAATTGTATAAGGCATGACTGGCTGACACCACATTCTGCTGAGAGACGTTGTGTGCTGCGCCGATAGATTTCGCAAAGGCAGCCAAAACCATTGTTGAGGTTTCTTTGTCGGAAGCAGTCTTCGGATCACCATAGTTCTGATTTCTCAGAATTTGGCTATGAGGTATGCATCAGTGAAACTGAGTGTGTGAAACTGATGGTCTTTCTGGGTGACAGTTGTTGAAGTCTGTGGATATGATACAGCAGGTCCAGACATCAAAATAAGAAATTCCATCTTTAGTTACCTGTGACAAACAACAAAAGTTGTGATCTTTCTGTGTTGATAACTTTTGAACTACAAGAGATATTGTAAATCTGATTGCAGAAATAAAGTTTTAAGACAATTATTCTTTGATATGATACGATACATGTCCACCTTACCATTGTAAAAACTTGCCCTTGATCCCAGTATGGCGGCTTTCAACATGGCAGCTATGTTCTTAATGATAGGGCCCGTCTCCCATTACTTGCTGGGGTATTCGGATATATAATTTTTCCTGGAATAAAAGGGTGTCCTGTGAATTTTGACTTTTCTGTTAGACTGAGTGCGAGGAAGAAAATGCCTTTATGTATAATGATCTTATCTCTCTGTTAATAAGGAAGAACTTAATCTCCTGTGAAATGAGGGCCTCTATCCCAATTATCTAATCTAATTGTTCAAAACTCATGGAAACAAGAACCACGTGGCATAAGTGTCCCTAACCAAATCAGTCCATCTTTCACCCAAAGAACAGTACAGTGATGCTCTAAATACAGCCTCAGCCAATTAAATCAACTACAGTTAAAATGCTATAGCTATCTCAAAGTTATACATAACCATTTTTGTATAAATAAATATTTGATATTAAAAAGTATCTTACTAAGCAATTACACTATATGGTAATTATATAGCCATCATAAAAAATAGGCAAGCTATGTTTTAAGACTCCTAAATTACTTTGAATTACATTAATACAGTTTTTTTTGTCAGATTATATTCATTTATTCAAAGCTAATATCAACCAATTCCTAAACTCAGTAACAAAAATGGCAAACAAACAAACACACCTAAAACACACATGCCCAATACAAAATCTCACCTAAAATATCCAATAACGATTATGGCGACCATCAGAGAGCCAAAGGATACTGCATAGCCCACAGTGTACATGATATGAAGCTTCTCAAAAAAGACTTGCTGTAGATAAAAGTGAATTGCAGTTTCAAATGATACTTTCTTTCAAATACTTTTGAAAAGCAGAGTTTTGGATGAGCAGTTTCTTACTCGTTCTCTGCTGGGTGCAGGAGATTTGATGCATTCTGTGTAGTTGGCCCACGTCTTATTTAAGTTCTCTATAAGCACCCAGGAACTGTTAGAGTCGCACTTCCTGTAGGCATTGCCTGCAAAGTCATATAAAATACCACTCAACATACTATATCCTATACATATGTACCACCAGAAATGATAAGTATCTGATTTTTCCACAACTGTACCAAAGAGAACAAGGGTCTTGGAAGCCATAAACGTGGTCATACCTTCATGGTTGAAATCATATATGTATGTGGGACAGGGCACTTTGGCAATCATCCCAGGAGTACCTTGTGGCCAGCAGATGAGCCCATCCCATTCTGGAGGACACACGTCCACTTTTTACAAGGAAATAAAACAACATTTTACCCTAAATTGTTATGCATATAAACATAATTGTATATTCAAGTTAACATCATGCACTTTATGTACCGTGACTACATATGTTTATGTAGTCATGTAGTGTTATGTAGTGTTATGTAGTTTACGTGTATATGTTTGAGCTCAATAAATGTCAGTATTGCATTTTGTAAAAAAAAAAGGATTATAATGTCATTTTTTTTACTTATTTTTCAAAACCTGTGCCTGTGCTCTCTGCGTGCATAAATACGGTTTAACCCATCCCAAGAACACCAATAATTCTTGCCCCTTTATTAGGAATGCCTGTACATTTGTTCAGTCATGTAGTTATCTGATTGGTGATTATACGATCCAAACGTGATTAGGAATTAGTAAGGTATGGGTCAAAGCTTCAGTGAATTTTGCATCCAGCAGCAAAATGTAGAAAATGTATAAGTAACTTCAGTTGTTTAGAGACTGCCCTATTGATATTCTGGGAATTTTTAAACAACAGATACAACCAACATCTGTTTATGTAGTTTATTACAATAGGCTGGACAGCAGCATTATGTAGTAGCAACAGCAAAATGCATTGAATCATGTTGTATTATTATCATCATCATTGTTATGATTTCTATAATAATAACAACAACAACAATAACAACAACAATGATCATAATTATAATTCACACAAAGTCATAAGAGTTAATAAAGAGAACACAGTTAAGCAAATGCTAAAAAATATTATACATGATCATTTATTTATTAATTATCTGTTAGTAACAACAGTATGTGCAACTGTAGGATAAGCAAGTGAAATTAGGTGATCCGATCAATGGCATGGCATGTAAGTGATCACACTATTGTATTTAAATAACAGGGATGGATCATAGTATAAAAAATTTGAGTTGAGGATCCTACACGGCTGGTGGAGAGACAGTGCACATTTAATTATCTGCGTATGGGCAGACAAAGAACAAAATCGTGTGGCAAACGTAGCAAAAAATGCTAATATAGTTGTGGCTAACGTAAGAGTGGCTAATCATAGCGATAGCTTTAGCACAGCAGTGGAAAACATAGCTAAAGTGAGGAGGCATGAAGAAGAAGCGAAAGTAAGTAGTTGAATAATTTGCGATGAGTGTAAGAAAAACGTGAGCTAAATAGTGCAGCGAAATAAGAAACAGCTGTGTGTGAGTAAAGCGAAAGTGAGAATGACTATGACGGTAATGTGAGCGAGCGCATCCAAAACCAAGGTAAGCAAAGGGTGAAAGTGAACGAAGTGCCGCGAACCCAAATGCAAAACAAGGGTGAACGGAGTGCAGAAGTGCTAGATGGTGGCTACATGACTCAAATGTAAATTGTGGCCTTAGGTTGGAGTGTATAACCTCTGGGATGCTGAACTGGGTGAAGACAGACCTGGAGAGGGCCTCTGCTGTCTCGAATGCCGACAGGAGCTTAGGGAACGTCAGGAATCCCACGCCCAGAAGAAATGGTCGGTCACAGTCAAGATGGTCTTCTGAATCAATGACACTGGAAGGCCATGAAAAAATCCAAGGAGATGTGGGGCCAAGGCAGGGATGTCCATGGGCTCCAGGAGGTTGACTAGGGTCATGTGCGGTACTGCACGCAGACTAAGCAGGACCCACCACTTCCTGTACGTCCCGGCACATGAGCGGCCAGCACTGTTTCTGCAGGCACATCAGGGTAATGGCAGCCCCATGGTGACCCGAGGCGAGTAAGGTGTGGGCCCAAACCATCAGGCGGTTGCGGACTTCCAGTAACACATAGGTATTCTGTGCAGAGCAATCGGATGGCACAGTGGTGTCAGCCAGGGTATGTTGAATCCTGATCCACTTCTCACTGGATGGCTTGGAGGAAGAAGAAGGAGGGCAGGAAGAACTCTGTTTCCATGTAACCATGTTGGTGGGACAGGGCATCCACCTTGGTGTTCTGGTGCCCCTGCTGCTACATGATGTTGAGATTGAATTGGCTGAAAAACAGCTACCACTAGGTCTGTCAGCCGTTGAGGCATTGGGTGGTCTTGAGATATTAGAGTTTTGGTAATCGGTCAATATGAGTACTGGGTGTTGGGGTGTCAAATGGCCAAATGTTTTCGGTCGCCGGGCGCATGAGCGGTGCAGTGGAAAGGCCGAGCTCTTCCACCAGGCGGGGGTTAATTAACAGACCAAAAGCCATGGGCAGTACTGGGGTCAACCAGAAAGAGGCAGGAGGTACGAGAAGAAGAGGAGGTCGTACTCACCTTAAGCGGTCTGGCCAGTTCCTTTTACTAGCGTGCCAGGGCTGGGTCCTGGGGTCGTGGTGGTACTGCTTCACATCAACCTCGCTGGTGGCTTGCAGATCAGCAGTAAACACATAGCTCCGTCTCCCGGGGTTGACTTCCTTCTGAAGCGGGTGAGTGCAGCTCAGTCCACCTCCATGGCGGTCACCACTGGGCTGGGGGAACTGGTTCAGGATGAGCTGGACCCAGTTGTGCCATGGATATGGTCTAACTCGACCACCTGGAACGCTTTTAAAAAGCATACTTGGTACTTAGGCCCTGTACATTCCCTAACGGCCAGAGCCAAGTCTAAAGTGCATTCCTCCAGCAGGGAAAGGTGACTTGCAGGGTGTCTGGCCAGGCACAGGGAGTCATCAGCTTCTGGACCACACTAGTAGAACCAGCAAGTTACTCCTGTTGTTCCTGGATCTACCTCTGGGCAGCTTGGAGTTGCTGGGTGAGTAGCTGGACAGCTGCGTAATCCATGGCGAAAGTATTTTGTCAAAAATCTGCATTGAGGATCCTACCAGGCTGGTGGAGAGATGGTGCGGGTTTAATAATCGATGTATGGGCGGACGAAGAGCAAAAGCAAACATAGCTTAAAACGATAATATAGCGGTGGCTAAAGTAGTGATAGCTAAGCACAGCGGTGGCTAATGTAGCAGTGACTAATCTTGGTGATAGCTTTAGCACAGCAGAGCATGTAAGCACTGGAAATACTTTGTGATGAGTTTAAGAAATGTGTGAGCTAAATAGTGTGGCAAAATAAGCAACAGCTGTGTGTGAGTGAAGATGTGAGGTCCAGAGGCGCGGGACAGAGGCTATGTGACACATAGTCTGATCTTCATAGCATGTTCGTTGATGTAAATAAAGGTTTCAAAGTAAAGAAAAATAAGAAGTTTTAAAGATTCTGCACCAATTTAAAGACAGAAAAATTTTATACAAATGGAAAATGACAAAAAAATACTTCTACTTAGTTGACAAACAAGGGTCTCTCCAAAAACAAGGAATCTAATAGCCTCATAGAGGTCACAAATGATCCATGGTTCCAACCTCTTAGCAACTGAAGTCCTCTACTACTTTATCTAATGTTGATGAACACGATTGAGTCCACTGTGAGGAAAACTCCAAAACACAATGGTGTGCATGGTTAAATGGGTAATCTTACAGAAGTTGTGTTTGGGGTCATAATGGTTTTAACAGTGTTACAAAGCCTCTTAAATCCTTTGTTGTATCCATTCCCTTGCTCTCCTTTTGACACTAATAACATTTTCATATTTTGCAATAATGGTTTTATAATTTGCTGCCCATAGTTGTGACTACATTCCAGAAGGAGCAGGTGATTTTCCTAAAGCAAATAAGCACATATTGCTGTAAAGATGTCAAGTGATGTGGTTTGCTTTTTAGTTTCATTTTATTTCAGCATGCACAGTGTACAAAATAGGTACATACGAAATACAGACATACTGTATAATATATACAGTGTTTTAGGCAATTAAATGAACTCTTAAATGTATTATTATTTTGCTACTAATACCAAACGCATTTATAGAGTGTCTGAGTATAAACGTTAATAGAAATGCAGTCATGAAAAAGGAATTTAGATGTCTGTTCTTTACTTAATTAACTCACAGGCATGTGTAATCACTGCTTGTGGAACTTTAGCAAAGCCCTTTCACGATTTCTCATTTTGATATGCACTCACTGATTATTTGTTCAAATGTACACCTACTCATTCATGCAATTATCTCATCTGTCAATTGTGTGGTTACAGACAAGCTGGTGTTTCTAGAACTGCTGATCTCCTGGGATGTTCACTCAAAACACTTTCTACAGAAACAGAAATGTCTTATTTGTTAAGAGGGGTCAACTTCGAATGACCAGTTTAGTTTAAGCTGGCAGAACAGGCATGTTAACTAGTATTTTGGCTCTGTAAAAGTGTGGTGAGCATAAAAGCATTTTAGAATGCACAATCCTTGAGGTGGGTAGGCTACAACAGCTTAAGGTCACATTGAGTTCTAATTTTAATCAGCCTAAAAGCTGAGTATTCAATAGGAACAGGTTCACCAAAATTAAAAAGTTAAAAACTGAACAAATATATCCTGATGTAATAAATCACAGTTTCTGCTGAGACGAGCATAATTTGGCACAAACTGCATGGATCAGTGAACCCAACCCCAATGCTTTGAATCAGTAGTTCAGGCAAGTGGAGGTGGTGTTCGGGTATTGTTTTCTTGGCACACATTGGGTCTGTTAATATCAATTAATTATTGCCTAAATGCAACAGCCTATTTAAAGTATAATGTTGTTCATTGTGTGCTTCACTTCAGGACCACAATAGTGAGTAAATACACTAGAGACATACTCAATCCACCAATTACATTACTAAATTATGAATAGACCACAAATACTGCATTCATTTAATGTTATATAGTGACAAAGAAATACATTAATTGTACTGTCAGTACAGTACGGTAAACAATAACCTTTCCATCTTATGTCCAGCTTGTAAACACACACAAAGCAGGTGTAGGAAGCAATTACAGGTATTTATTAAATCGAGGTAAACAGAGCAAAATGGCAGGGAATCGTGTAACCAAAAAACAGGCAGATTTCGGACGTAGCAGGTACATTATAAATCCAGGGTTCAGACAATAAGCGAGTCCCAAGGAATAAAACCAAATCAAAGTCCAAGAAAACAGGGTATAGAAAACTGAAACCAGAATTTAAATCCACCTCACACAGAGTACGGCTCACAGGGAGAGATGTTCTCTATTTAATTCCAAATGGGATTCTCAGACTCCAATATTCTAGACACGGGTGTCTAGAACCTCTAGTGTGGTGGACGTACAAAATAGATTCTGTCTGAACATCTGTCAAGGGACCGAGTTGGACGTCTGTAGAAATTTTTTATTTCATTTTATTTATAGTTTATTGTATTGGGCTTTGTATGTGTTTTAAAAAGATGTTAAAAAAAACATTGATTTTGGACACCATCCACTTGACATAATTTGAATGTCAGTATAAGACGTCTAAAAGACATTTTAAAAAGATACGTTATATTGACGTCTTTCGGACGTGTCTTTGCTCAATGGGAGATTTCTTCAAACATGAAGTGGTAAATAATCAGGGTTTCTCGCATTACTGGCACTGCTGGCTCCCCATCTATATCTCTGACATTACACCAGTAAATGTCATGGTTTTCTAATCCAATATAGAAAGATGCTGTGGTACATGCAGACAAAGAATGGAGTCGGTCATCACTCCCATTCAGGCTTCAATATCTCTTACAAGCAGATTAAACAAAATAGTAAAATAAGTGAGAACAAAGCAAAATAAGTGAGAACAAATGTTCACATTTAAATACAGAAAACAGTTCACTGTTAAATGAGATTTGAATATCTGCACATTAGCTGGAGATGTGGTACATTTATAAAGAAAAACTGCTGCTGCCTCTGTTTATTCAAATTATAATAATCATTGATAACTTGATTTCATGCTTGCAGAAAGGGGCAAGTGGTGGTGGTTTATGATGATATGGATACACAGACAAAACACAGATAAGACGATGTGAGCAGACAGAGACAAACAGCCTAGGCTAATACAAACAGAAAGAGTAAAAACAATGAGACAGTGCAAAGATACACAGATATATGGGGCAAACGGACAAAAAAGGGGCACATAAATCACGGGACTAAACTGCGCACAGGAACTCACAGGTCTACATACCATAGCACCCTAACACGGGAATACCTAATACACAGTACAAGAAGCTAAGAACAAAGTTCACAACCCAAGATAGGGTAAAATGCATGAAACGGACAAACTGAAAAAGGAGCAAGTGGAGCCAAGAACAGGAACACATCAACAGTATAAGAACCGAGAAAGAGGTGTGGAGGTGAAAGAAGAGTTTATATAGTTAACATCTAGGCCATGGATCCCTTTTTGCGTCTTAATTGTAAAAGTAATATGCTTGACACCATCTGAAGCAAATACGTTTATCTTGGTCTCATTCAACCACATAATTTCAGTTATCCATGTCATTAGTCTGCTTGTCTTTAGCAAAATGTTTTGGGGCTTTCTTGTGCATTATCTTTAGAAGAGGATTCCTTCTGAGGTGACATACATGCAGACCAGTTTGATACAGTGCGCGGCGTATGATCTGAGCACTGACAGTTCATCTCCAGAGATCTTGAAGTTCCTTTGTCCAGAGTGTGCAACACAATTAAGACGTTTACAGCCCATCACACTGTAGCCACTGTCCCTGAATGTGGACGGAAGATAAAATTCATGAAAGGTTGCAATGCAGAATGATCTGAATGGTGGATAAGCAGCCTCAATCAAGTTCAGAAAAAAATTCAAGCTGTCCTGCAGGCTCAAGGTGTGTCAGTGCGAACTATCCAGCGACATTTGAATGAAAAGAAATGCGATGGGCGGAGACCCAGTAGAACATAGAGACATAAAAAGCTATACTGCAGTTTGCCAAAATGTGAGGAAGCCAAAATCCTTCTGAGAAAACGTCTGGTGGACAGACGAGACCAAGATAAAGCTTTTTGGTAAAGCACATCAATCGACTTTACAAGGACTACAAAGAAAAGAACAAAATAACTACAGTCAAATATGGTGGAGGGTCAAATATGTTTTGGGGTTGTTTTGCTGCCTCTGGCACTGGGTGCCTTGACTGTGTGCAAGCCATCATGAAATCTGAAGATTATCAAAGGATTTTCAGTTGCAATGTAGTGCCCAGTGTTAGAAAGCATGGTTTGCGGCCTTGGCCATGGGTCTTCCAGAAGGTCAATGATCCCAAACATACTTTAAAATGCACCCAGAAATAGATGGAAACAAAGCAGTGGAGAGTTCTGAAGTTGCCAGCAATCTAAATCTAAATCACCTGTGAAGAGATCTTAATATTGTTGTTGGGAGAAGGCACCCTTCAAAGATGAGAGACCTGGAGCAGTTTGCAAAAAAAAAATGCGGTCCAAAATTCCAGTTGAGGCACAAGAAGCTTGTTGATGGTTATAGAAAGCGACTGATTTCAGTTATTGTTTTAAAAGGGTGTGCAACCAAATATTAAGTTAAGAGGGTCAACAATTTTATCTGGTCCATTTTTGTAACGTTGCATGAAATTATATTATGTTTGGCTTTTTTCAGTTTTTTATGTGTTCCAATACACACAAATGAAATAAAAGTGTATAACAAAGCCTGTGTAATTGCAATACGTTTCTGGGATAAATACTTCATTTTCTGAAACAAAATAATAATTCAGGGGTGCCAACAATTTTGGTCATGACTGTATATTAACCTCCAAAGTCCACAATCCTGCAATTTCTAGTATTTAACGGATCTGCTGCCAACTTCTTGGTGACAGATACCGCAGGCCACCATCAGATGTCTTAAGGAGTTCATACTTTGACAGGTCAGAGTCTTGGGGGACCTACACAATGGGCAGGTGTTTTAAATGTTCTGACTGATCAGTATATGTGGCACAAAGTGTGTACAGTAATTTACTAGAAACTCCACTATTTTCAGATTATTTCTGGAAATTTATCTGGGCATCCAAATCCACATAATGCTCACTTTTAGATGCACTGAAGCAGACATCTACACATTTGTCTCACAAATCTGTCTGTCAGAAAGTTGGATGCTGATAGTAAATAGTTATATATTAGTACCATGTTGCCTATTCACAATCTGTTTACAGTGATTAACCCCATATCCCATAAATTGTAACAGTAAACCCACAATAACATAAATATCTGAGAAACGGCCTAAGCTAATATCTCTTACCTCCAAGATCTTGTGTGGAAACCATGTGGAGGCACTGTAGTTTGACATACAACAGCATCTGCACCTGTTCCTCAGCTGTAATCTCTCCATCTGGACCAGCCTGTTTAAACACAACAGCAGCTTTGCATTCACCCCCATCTCATCATCAGGTAGCCAAGACAAGACTCATGACAAGACCAAACATTATGTGAAATAAGAGTTAAACATTTGTAAAATGGAGACATTTTCCTTTTTAAACATTTGCCCCTTTCAGAACTGTAATAAGAACTAGGATAAGTGGAATGTGCCATATCATCCTACCACAAAATTAGAGATCTTCATTGCCATAGCAACAAAATAGATATGAAAATTGCACCTGACAGGTGAGAAACCAGCTTTAACTCCAGTGATATCTTCTGTCATAGCAAACAGTCATTCATGACTACCATCCCAAGCACATGTCACATTTCAAGCTTTCAAATGGCGTGTGTATCAACATGTACTGGCTATTCGCTATGATACTGCCTGATAAGTGCATGCCTGAGCTCAGTGCTGACAGTAAGTCAGGCTGATTTCTGTCACTTTGGTTCAGCTTGTGTTTCTGTTGAAGCATCCGATTTAGTGTCAAGGACTTTGGCCACTCGCTACAGGCTGAGTATTCAGATTGACAGAGGAGGCAGAGGTAGCGGCACAAAACGGTTACAAATGCCATCTACAATAAATGTTACGTTAATAAGCATTCCCCCCTGAACATTTTAATTTGAATTCTAAGCTAACTTTTTGGAGACATATTTAGTATAGCACAAGTAATATACAGTATCGCACAAAAATTAGTACACACCTCACATGATTGTAACTATTTTATTATATATTTTCATGGAACAACACTGAAGACAAGACACATTGAAACAGTGTAAAGTAGTCAGTCTATGTACTTGCACAACAGTGTAAATTTGCTGTAAATAACTCAACACAGCCATTAATGTCTAAACAGCTGGAAACAAAAGTGAGTACACCCCCAAGTGCCCAAAGTTTCAATACTTTGTGTGGCCACCATTATTTTGCAGCACTGCATTAACTCTACTGGCCAAACTGTTTTTTTTTTTTATAAATCCTCAGAGAGTTATTTGCTATTAGGTGCCATGCTGAACTCCCAGTGAGCAGTCTAAGAGTGTGAGAGCAATAAAACATCTGCTCCCCATTTAAATCCCAGACCTTATTATCACACTAGGATCAATAGCATAACCACATAGGTACTTACCTTAGTATTCATCAACTATATACTGTAGATGCAGGATTCTGACGGGGATATGTTCCAAATAATATATTACTATCCTAAATAGTGTGTGGACTACTATGGAACCAATATTACAGTTTCAAACAGTGGAAGAATGCATACACAAGCTCAACACCATCAGATGGGAAATATATTAAGTAATATATATTATAATATATTAATCTCAGACTCTATAGCAAGAATTTAGATATTATTGATAACCTGTTCAAAAGAAATGTTTATACATTTGCCAGAACATAAACCAAATAATATCATGCAAAAAAACTACCATAGCATGATAGCATTACCTGAACTGTAAATCTTTATTTTAAACAGTGAGAGTAAATTTCAGCAAGCTTCATTTAAAAGCATCAAATGTATATTAAAAAATTATTCACTTGATTGCATTTTAGCTCAAGCTGAAAAACAATGAAGACAATGGTTACATCTGTTAACAGAATCAGAATACATCTAATATGAATAAATCAAGATTTGGCCTTCGAGGCAGTGGTTGGTTAAATATGATCAAGCTATTATCAGTGGTAGTTAATTTGCTACAACATTAAAGTTCAATGATAAGACTAATTTATAACTTCTGCATGAACAGTTGTCTTAAGGAATTAAGACTTAAGACCTGTACTCTGCCATTTAAAAATACAAATTCTTAAAATGTTGCTCCATTCTTTTATGTTCAGGTGAAATTTTTGATAAAGTTTTGAATTCATTGTTAATTTCCAGGATCTCAGACAGCAGAGCAACTCAAAACCAAGACACATACGCCACTTAATATTTTGGATTTTACATAGACATAGCATTGTGCTTTTTCCCCTCTACCAGAACAACAGGAAAGGCTATAATCCTATACAATTTATTTTTTAACAATAATGTGTTTTGTGTATGGGGAAGACCAAAATATATTTTTCATTTACAACAACAAATCAGAAAAAAGGGACAGGATGGAAATTACAAATATAAAAAAACACACATTGCTCTGTTATGATAGTGGTAGGTGGATGCAAATGTGGCATGCCAGTCCAAAAGGGTAGGTCTGTGGTTGAGCCCAGGCTGTGGTTGTATAACTGGATGAATTTCATTGGAAGCACACAAAGTGAGAACTTCTCCTTTTATTCTTGTGTTTGATGTCTCTACAAAGTGAGGAAACATGGACAGAGTTTGAGTTGCAACGAGCGGGGCTCAAACTTGGGCTGCTGGCATAGCTATGTAGCATCTTATCAGATCACACTACACAGGAGCTGACACAGAAGTCGTAGTCGGAACTGTGAAGAAGAACTGTGCACTAGTGGGTGGATATATATATATATATACACATACATACATACACACATACATACATATACATATATATATATATACATACACATATATATATATATTTTCTGTATGTGTGTGTGTGTATATATATATTT
>JAVSBV010176738.1:0-13470 GCA_033117975.1 Parotocinclus spilosoma | reverse complement strand
CTCTCTCTCTCTCTCTCTCTCTCTCTCTCTCTCTCTCTCTCTCTCTCTCTCTCTCTCTCTCTCTCTCTCTCTCCTGTCTCTCCTGTCTCTCTCTCTCTCTGTCTCTCTGTCTCTCTGTCTCTCTCTCTCTCTCACTCACTCGCCTCTCTGTCTCTCTCTCTCTCACTCCCCCCCCCCTCTCTCTCACTCTCTCACTCTCACTCACCTGCCTCTCTGTCTCTCTCACTCACTCACCTGCCTCTCTGTCTCTCACTCACTCACTCGCCTCTCTGTCTCTCTCCCACTCACTCACTCACTCACTCACTCACTCGCCTCTCTGTCTGTCTCTCTCTTTCTCTGTCTCTCACTCACTCACTCACCTGCCTCTCTGTCTCTGTCTCACTCTCACTCCCGCGCACACACAGCCAGAAGGCTCTGGTTTAATCCCAGGGTGGAGCGTCCTGTGTCCTCCCCGTGTCTGCGTGGGTTTACTCCGGGTACTCCGGTTTCCTCCCACAGTACACATGCATGTTTGTTTAACAGATAATGCTACACTGGCATTGGCTTGAGTGTGTTTATATATGACTACTCTTGAGATAACTTTGTATACAGATGTAACCTTGTTTGTGTGTGTTGCGCTGAAATAACCACTGATGCCGATAGTGGCGATGAATAAGCCAAACAAACAGACAAACAAACACACACAAAGACAGAGGAGGTCATACAATGCTATTTGGAGTATTGAGAAATCATGCTGGGATAACATTTTCAGATCTTACACAAAACTTATACAAGTACAAGCTTTCAGTACAGAAAGAGGGGAACATACTAAATACTAGTAAATGCTCAAATATTAACCATTTTTTAAGGATTTAACATTTCCACTCACATTTATATGCTTATTGCACAGTTTGTATTGAGAAAGATAATACAAATTAAATGTAATTAATTAGAGAAAAAACAAAATAGAAGCATGTTTATTAGTCCCTGTTTTGTACATGTGTTTGTGGAGCATATGGCAGATGCTGTTGTACGATTGTTTACTACATTTATGGCATTTATCAGACATCTACACTAGGCTTGGGCGGTATGACGGTATTTCGGTATACCACGGTATTTAAATACGGTGACGGTATTGTAAAATGGTGACGGTATATTAACCACGTGACGTGACGCAACGCGCCAAATGTGAACCGTATTTTCCGCACTTTCCCAGAAATCAGACATGCGTCTTATTATGTGTACTGAGTTCCAAAATCTATTGTTGTGATACTTTGGTAAGCGCTCCGCTTCACTGACTTTTGGTCCATTTCCAGCTGACACAGGAACGTAATACGTACAGTACGTAAACCAGGTTTCTGCTTTAACTGAGCGAGCTTTGGCATACAGCCATCTGGTGACGAAACTGACTCATTTGATGAGAGACCGAGGCTCAAGTTAGGCTCCTTGCGATTCGATTGGCTCCTAATTCGTCCTAAGTCTAAGTCTAAAGTCCTAAGTCTGATATACTCAGACCAGTCTCATCTATTACCAACAAACATAACACATTCAGAGCCACTTAACTCGCATTCCTTCTCCATTCTGATGCTCAATTTGAAAAAAGTTCCAATATATATACGTAGATATGTGTTAATGGAGAATTGATCAGATACCTGATAAAGTGGCCAGTGAGTGTATGCCCAATTTAATGCAAAAGTGAAAGATACTTTTAACAGAAAACCTTTTCTTTCTTATGATGTATTTTTGTACAGTTTGGTCGAACTACTTAACAATAAAAGCTATATTGTTTATAAACGCTATTTAAAAGCTATATATATATAATAATATTTAATTAATCTGGCAGCATTTTAGATATATCTTTGTCACAACTCTGCCTAATTGAGATGTACTTCTTATAGATTGTTTGGGGCATGCACATGTGCTGCTGGCTGCCTTTGAGAGAGTAAGTAATACTAATTGAATTATTCATTTGCTTTGGTTATGTGGAACAGAGTTCTGATAATCCGATTGTTTTGCTTTGCACTTGATAGCATGTTGATGGCAGCTTTTCTGTAAAGCCTTTAAAGCAGAAGCAAATTGTGAGTAATGTGTTGCTTTAAATATGGTTTTGTTAATTTGTTGATTGTCTTGAATCAAAGCTGAAGTAAGTTTTGCCATCTAATTTGGTTGCTGTCTGTTTGTAGGTGGATCGTGTTAGTTACCTGCTTCAGGAGATCTATGGCATTGAAAACAAGAACAACCAAGAGACTAAGGTAAATATAAACTGTCAGCATGTTCTGTATCACCTTATACAGAACATACTTACTTATACAGAACTTACTCATGTTTTTCAGAGTTGTATCAGAATAGAGGTTATGCAGATAAAAACATATTGTCTTGCTCAGGCAGGTAGAAAATGGGTGTTTACATAGCCATATTGTTCCAATTGATTCCACGTTAACTCATTAAACATACAGTTGTGTCCAAAAGTTTTAAGAATGTCACCACTTTTGATTTTCACAAAGTTTGCTGCATATGTTTTTATGGTGGTAAATTCTATTAACTTTGTGAAAATTGTGACAAGTGATCAGATGAATTGCAATTAATTATAAAGCCATTCCCTGCCATGAAAATGACCATATCACAAAAAAATGACTGCATTCCAGTCACTTCATCTCAGCCCTACAAAATACCCTGCTGATATAATTTTAGTTAGGATCTCGTTAGCTCGGGAAAAATGGTTAATGAGGACAAGACAGCTGATATCACTTCGCCATGCTGATTGGAAGAGAAGATTGTTTGGAGAAGAAATGTCGATCTCTTCTATGAGTCCTGTGTCATGACAACAGTGAAGCATCCTGAGACCATTAATGTGTGGGGTTGCCTCTCATCCAGGGGAGTGGGTTCGCACCAAGAACACCGCCATGAATAAGAAATAGTACAAACACATTTGAGAGCAACTTCTAACAACAATCCAGGAGCATTTTGGAGATTAAGATTTTCCTGCATGATGAAACACCATGTCCCAAGGCAAAATTGATAGCAAAGTGGCTCGTTGAACAAAACATTCAAATTTTGGGTCCATAGACAGGAAACTTCCCAGATCTCAATCCTATTAAGAACCTGTGGTCTATTGTCAAAAACAAGGAGGACAAACAAAAACCCAGAAACTATAATCAACTCCAAGCACTAATTAGGCAAGAATGGGTTACCATTATTTAAGATTTTACCCAGTTGAAGTCTTAAAGAAGAACAACACTGTAAATATTAAGTCTTTGCTTAAACTGGATGTATTTGTCAATAAAAAGTTTTGAAAAAGAATGGAATATATAATTGCACTTCATTATTCCATGTAAACATCTGACAAAAGGTTCTTAAACTAAACCAGCAAACTGTGAAAATCAAAATCTGTGGCTTTCTCAACTATAAAATCAAACCCTGATTTAAGCAGCAGAATCTGTACAGCTTGACTCTTTGCTTTTTCCAGCCATCGGATGATGAGAACAGTGACAACAGTAATGAGTGTGTAGTGTGTCTGTCAGACCTCCGCGACACTCTCATTCTGCCCTGTAGACACCTTTGTCTGTGTAACTCCTGTGCGGACACACTGCGCTACCAAGCCAATAACTGCCCCATCTGCAGACTCCGTATGTACTCTTTTTATTCGTTTTGTGCTCATTATAAGTACTGCATCATTAAAACTGTGCTTTCAGTGTGGTGCATTGATATTTTTTGTGGATGTGTGTGGGTGTAGCTTTCAGAGCTCTACTGCAGATAAGAGCGGTGAGAAAGAAGCCCGGGACGCTCTCCCCTGTCTCTTTCAGTCCTGTGCTGGCTCAGAGCATGGACCATGATGAGCACTCGGTATGTCGTCTTACTTCATTTATTGTTCTTCTAGTACAGGTATGAGAAGTTTAACGTCCATCCAATCAGTGGTTTCACTTTCACGGTTGAGCTCTTTAGAATTAAAAAATAAACAGATTATAGTAGAAAGTAACAATTAACTCCAGACCAGACCCTACAGACTCAAAATAAGTAGTCACTGTACAGCACTGCTCAACTTGAGTACATTTACAGCATTTAGCAGACCCCCTTATCAAGAGCGACTAACAATTAATACAGTCTTACAATCCAAGCAATTGTTGGTTAAGGGCCTTGCTCAGGGACCCAACTGTATCAGAAGTGGGATTTGAATCCTAGACCTTCTGGTCCATAGTCCAGTATCTTAACCACTAGGTAGCATTTTATTATTGTTTTGTTGAACTGTAGTGCAGTACGTTTGGTTCCTTTTGCTCAGCTGGCCACACCAGCCAGTCAGCGCTACAGGTCCAGTAGAAGTATGCCATTCACAAGTTGTGCCTGTGCTGTTGTAATTTGTACTCCCATATTTGTCCCACACTTTCCTATATGTTATATTTTACCTTTAACTATGTAACTCACTTGTTGAGCCTCTGTTTCCTCTGGCTGATCTTCCATGTTTTTTTGTAATATCGGTGCATATGTGGCTTTCGTCAAACAGATATATCAGGTCCATCACACCATAATCATATGTGTTATGGCTTCAATCTAGAGAAGGTCGGAACAGTGAATGACTGTATTTCTATAATTGTTGTTAATTTCCATAAATTGAAAAAGGTTTAGAATGTGTATAACAACTTGGACGGATGTTAGTGGTATCGTTGACAATTGTAAAATTGCTCTTTACAGTAGCCCTTTACAGCTGTTACAACATCAAGCCTACATACTTAATTGTTTCTTAATTGTACTGTATGTGTAAACACATAAAATTAAAATGATGTAATGAGCACCCAGATAATTTACAATCTGCAGAAACCCATCCAAATATCTGTTTTCTCCGTCTTTCCTTTCAGGAATATGTTACCAAATGTGGTGTGAATTCTCACTTTGGAGTAACGATAAGAAATAAGCTTTTACAATAAGTTTTTGGTCAATGCTTACATAGAAGGCACACCTCTTTACAATGCAATATATATATTAAAGCAATGCAGTGTTAGGGTTCGCATCTACATCTAGTATTCGGTTTATTAGTTCCAATATTGTTCGATGCCGTGATTCTTTTACAGTCTATTCAGTAAATTTCATGATTTGTTCTTCTTTACTGTTTCTCTTATTAGAGCTCTGATTCTGTTCCACCTGGCTTTGAGCCCATCTCCCTGTTGGAGGCTCTCAACGGCCTCACTGCTGTGTCTCCTGGCATCCCATCAGCACCTCTGTATGATGAGATAAATTTTTCAGGCAGTCTCAGTGGGGACAGCAGGCAGTTGAGCTCACCTGAGCACTCTGGAGAAAGTGGCCTGCCAAAAGGAAAAGTCAGCAAGTCACCTGACAGGTACGACCCGTTATAATATTTCTTTGGAATGGGTGTAGTTATTTGAATATCCAAACCATTTTTTCACTCTGTTTATTTGCAAATAGAATGGCATTTGAAATAAAGTTAAAGAAGTTGTTTATTATTTTGTAAGTAATGATATAATATGGAATGATATAATATAGAATCCATTTGCTGACACAAGCCAGGATAAGCTGGTCTGTCTTAGAAGGATAAAGCTATAGTTTGGTTATGGACATATCTATCTGTCCGTCCGTCCGTCCGTCCATCCATCCATCCGATCCATCCATCCGATCCATTGATCCGATCCATCCGATCGATATATATATATATATATGGATACAACCAGACTTTTTAAAGTGAACCTGTGATTATGGTTGCATGCAATAGATGAGTGTTGTAGCTTTTGTTTACAATCTCTGTTAAAAAGAAAACCCAAACATATCTTTAAAGGAAGTACCCCTTCCACCAGCAGCTTCAGTCTTCTTAATGGTTACAAAAATGAGAAGCTAAAGACGCAGTTGTTTCCTGCACTCAAGCACTGTACCGCTTCTGTTTAAGCACCAGATTGTGCGACAAACTTGTCAGATATGTGAAATTACTGCACAAGAGACCAGGGGGGACCTGTACTCACTGTTCGTGAGAAGTATCAATAATATGCCTTTTTAAATATGTGCTATTTAAAACACACATATAACACACACAGCACTTTCGTAAGCCTCTCTGGATAAGGGTCTCTGCTAAATAATGTACAAAAATTAATAATAAACAAACACGAACATTTTGTTATTGCTTTTCAGCTGCCTGATGCATGACCTGAAATGTTCTGTTCCCTTCATAGTACACTGCGTTCACCTTCATCACCCATTCAGGAGGAGGATGAAGAGAAGCTGTCAGAGATGTCTGAGGCACAAGCCCATACTCTGCTGTCCAGCAGCCCTGCTCCTACTGAGGTCAGCTGCTTTTGTGAATCAAATTCTCCGTACTACGTTTGGCCACAAACATACTCAATTTTTGTAACACTCTCGCTTGTAGGGCACTGCTGCAGAAGATGCTCCAGAGTCTCTATCTCCTGAAGATGGTTAAGTGATATTTTTTGAATCCATTTCTGTATTTTTAATGTGGTCTGCACTTGGAAAATGTTTCTGCTGAACTAATTGTTTTTGCTGATTTTACTCAAAAGGTGCTGATATCAAAGTAAAAAATATGCAATACAGATTTTTTTTCAAAAATTAGAAATGTTTGACTAAAGATTAAGGATAGTCGAGCATCCAGGTTAATAATAAGTTTTTAAGTACTGATTGCACAGAATATATTTTTTTCAAGAGAAAAATACTTACATATAAATAGTTCATTAGAAATTGGCAAATTGCCCTCTCATTTGACTTGAGTGTGTTTGTGACAGAATCTACTGTCACACAGTGATGAGGAAAGACTTTGATAATATATTGATTGGGTACAGCTTAATGCCAGATTGACAGTCCTTTTAGCAGTGTTAGAATTGGTCATCCTTACTATTAATCCATTAGCTACCTTGAGTTGTATGCTGTCACTACATAGCTTGCATGAGGTTGGGTTGGCTATTGTTTGTATTTCATTAATTCTGATTCAGATTCTGTTTATCAATTTTGTTCCGATTCCAAAATGATGCTAAATGTGCCAAATATATAGGTGTAAAGAATATCTTCAAAAGTAATGATTTTTTTCCATAATTTTTTTTCTTCCCATCTAAGCCTATTAGACTTAACATGACTGAATGTACTAAAGCATTGACCTTGGAACACCAAACTTTGCTCAGTTACTGCTGGTTCATGCAAAAGGAAAGTAATAATTTTTACGTTAAGCCAAGTTTGGTTATCCTAAGTCATTGTTTTAAAACAGTAAACCATGTTAAGCGTTGTTCATTTAAAGACTTTCCTAGCTAACGAAGCATTTAAGCTAAGAATCTGGAGTCGGTTGTAAGCGGTACACTGCTGAAGCTCAGTACCATGGTAGTGCGACCTTCTTTACAGCAGTACAACTTTTCTACATATGTTGCATTTAGCCTTTTTATTTATCTCAAACTTTATGGTGTGACGCTTCCATCTTCTGGTAATGCTATAGTGGAGCGCTTCAATACAAATCTACAGGATAATGTATGTAATTAGATAAGGCACCGGTCCTGACAGTTAAATGTGAATGCTTACATGCAAATCTTTGCACTTATCACGACCGTGTGTCGGAAGCATAAGATGCAAGAAGTGGAATGAAAATCCAATTTTTAACGGGTACACGGTACTTTGGATCCTGTTCTGAATCTGAATCAGGTTTTGATACCTGACTGTGGTTTATTGCCATTGTGGCTGCTGACCTAGTCGTACATTGTGTGTCTACAGAAGACAGGGTGAACTCTGATAGTGAGATGATGCCTGACTACAGTAGTGAACATAGCAGCCTGACCAAAGCTGAGAGCGATCCACCTGGTAAGTGTCCTTATTAGCATATGTCACAGACATTGTTCTGCCTAATGCCTTATTTAAGCAACACTGTCTCTAAATGCCTGGATGGCAGTTTGTCCATCTGTTCAGACCCCTGCAGTCCCCCTGTGTGTTTTCTTGCAACTACCCTGGATCTTTTGCTTTTGATCTGCTTTGCAGTCTAACCGGTGTGCTGTGTTCTCTGTTTTCTACCTTTTGTTCGCCTGCCATTTTCCTCCTCTCTTGGCCTTGTTCTGGGCAGCCCTAGGTCCTGATTCCTGCTCTATCGGTATGGAAGAGTAACACTGGTATGTAGGCAGCTCTCTCTCTGTCCTCATGTTCATCTCCTCAGCCTCATATGGGCAAAATATACTGCACTTCTGTTCTTAGCATACCTTACAATATTGAAAATTGAGGCCGTCAATGTAAAGAATGCTTTGCTAGAAGATCACAAGTGTCTCTTTGTTGATGTTTGGTCCTTTCTGCCTTGCAGGTTCATTTGGCTCCATGGAGAGTTTGATCGCTCGGTGCAGAAACAGTTCTAGCCAGCCTCTCCTGTGTCCCACAAGCATTTTGAACGTGGACGATGAATAACTGGACTAATCCCTCTCCTCTCCCAGAGGTTTTTCTTACAGCTTCTGCTCAAAGCTTACTTACTGGGCCTGCTCTGCAGCCATATTCACCCAGGCCAGCCTACTCATTGACAGACATTCCGTTATCCAAGGTGTAGTGACTTTGATGTACACAGTGTTTTTTGGTTTTTTTTCCTTCTGTCATGTGTCACTGATTTTAAAATCATATTCATGCAGAGCTGTCAAACTACCACGGTTTGAAAAGGCTGAAGGTGATAAGGACAATTTACAGTACAATGGTTTAAAAGGGTTTGTTAATTTATAGTTTTATTATGGTAACTTTGAGGCAAGCATGGAAAATATTCATATACAAGAGGTATTAGTACAGGTGTGACACCCAGTTGGGTTCTAGTAAAAAAGCACATCTTTTAATAGTCAACATTTCTCAAATTCCATGTAGGCAAAACAGTATTGAATGATGCTACTATATTTATTTATGCACAATTGAATTTGATATGATGTAATATTTTATATAAGGTTTGGACCTTTTTGTTTACCTGAGCAGTAGAGGGAATCAGAAATGCACATCTTTGAGAACTAGACCTTTGTTTTAGCTGTGTGTTTGTATCATACCAGCTACTGATTTCTTCTCTACATTATGACCAAATATTTCATTTTATGTATTGTTCACTCCTCCCACATATTGGGAGCCAAAAGTTTGAGTTCACTAATGAACACACTTTGGTTTTGAATTTTCTTTAATGTACACAGTGTTTTTCATTACAAATCATATAATCAGCATAACAGTTTGAGCGAATTTCGTAATGTAATAGTATTTTTTTATGCTCATTCTTTCACGCTATTGACTCCAGAATACTGTTTTAAATGTGAGAAAAAATTCAAAATAGAAGTGATTTCACTATTGTTGTCAGACTTTCATTCTTCACTCTATGTATGGCAAAATGTATTTATTTGAAGTTATTAAAACCAAAATTGAGGGCACACTGGATCAAACATTCCCACTTAGCTTTTTGTTTAGTACACAATATATAGGTATTTATGCTTTAAATAGAATAATGCATGATTTAAAGTAATACAAATCAATAGGACCTATTAGGAACTGGCCTAATTCTGGGATAGGCTTCAGACAAATCCATGACCAGGATAGGTGGGGTAAAACAAGAAAATGAATTAGAAAAAAAGAAAGAATTCCCTAAACTGATATGATGTAAATTGATTTACAGTATTTCTAATTAAAGTATTGATCTGCCTACGGTATTTGTGCCTGTTTTCCAAAAAATAGTGTCCCAAACACTTTTTTGTATATAGCAGGTTGTTTAACTCCCTGTTCCTGTAGGAAGTCTTAAAAACAGAGCGTGCTTTGGTTAAAAATGTTATATTGAAGCAGTCTGTAGAATGAGGATTAACTAAGCATATTAACTTTTAATTGGCTTTTGATTGTGATTGTGTTTTCTGTTGGTTCGAACCTTCGACTAAATCTAAATAAAAACAGCAAACATTAGATATAGAGATAATACTGTTTCATCATAAGTTTATGTCAGCAGTCAAGCTTTTTTTTAACTTAGTGCTTGCATTTTCATTGCATTCCTGCATACTAAACCTGACATGTTGAGTTGGTGAGGATGATTACAAGATATTCAAAATGTTCTAGCACTTAATTAAGCTTTTTCAACATTTCATCACTAACTGTCTTGCCCAACCAAAGTACCATGATTTGCAGTATAATGTAAACGTATTGTTAATGTAGCATTATGCATATGGGTATATGTGCCTTTGAACAGCTAGTGTTGCTACTTAATGCTTTGTGCTGTTCTGTTCTTCTGCTTAAAGAACATAATTGGAGACTAGAGTGTACCCATTCTACTTACAGCTTACAGCAGATGCCTGTTTGGGTGTCTGTCTGTGTGCATGTGGGTCTGTGCGGGTGTTTGTGTATGGGTGGCTATATTATGTTGACTGGATCACATGTGCTGTGTTATACTGTATTAATGATAAAGGCGTTAGTTGTTGCTCTGTAAATGCAAAGCCGAGTAATATTTAATATGCAACATTGACTAGTGGCTTCATATTAATGACCAGGCTATGCTCTGCATGATCTGTAGGTAAAGATGATCAATGTAATAGCCTATGTGTCCCAGCTCTGGAATTATGTGCCATTTCAACCTGATGATCCACTGTGCCTTCTTGTACCTCTTTGTAACCTTAATGGCCTGGTATCCAGGATGTTAACATTCGGTCAGCCATGGTTCTCAAGCTCAACATTATGTTTTGTGCAAGAGTGTAGTGAACAGCTGCATGCAAATACTAATAAAATGAATTCTTCAATAATTGAGTTTTCATGGCATGCTTTGGTGAAAGTCATACTAATTTCCTACACTATATAGCCAAACATTTGTGGACATCTATAACCACACTTGCATTTTTGTCAAAACATAGGTACAAAACATGAGTTGTAGTGTGAATTTTTTCCTGGTATGGTTCTACAGATGCCACCTTCTCAGAATGGCCTTACACTAGATTTTGGAACATCATTGAGGTCAGGCACTGATGATGGACAATAAGCCTTTACTCACTGTTTTCCAAAACAGTTCCTGCTACTAGCCAGCCAAGTTGGCAAACTATTTCTTTATGGAATTTGTTTTGGGAGAACAGGGACGATAGTTGTTGAACTGACTTGGACATGTGGATCCAATAGTATATTTCACATATTGTATTTACATTTTGATATTTTGCAAATATCCAGTGAAGAGTTTATGTAACAGATATTCATTTACATAAGATATCTGTCTATATTGATCAAGTTCTTATTGCAATCTTTAGCTCATCGCAATCTTATGATATCTGAAGTTATAGAAAGAGTCCGTCTTAGCAAGGTTAAGTGTGCATACAACTACATAGGAGTTTTATTTAACTGACTCAATCCCTAAAATGTCAGATGTTCAGGCTTACATTAGAAATGCCCTGTTGGCCAGACACCTAGTACCACACTTAGGCTTAGACTCATTTTGCAAAGGCTTTTACACTGTATTAGCAACAGGGTTTTCAGCTCATCAGACACCTCGGACACTCACGTGAACCTTCGTTTATCCTTCCCTCATTATAGGAGATTATGAAAGGGGCCAAGAGAGGACATAGCAAGAGAGGGATAGGTGGGGGAGTGTTGATACAGGAGATACGTGAGTACCTAGATCACAGGGCACAAGGAAGAATCGCAGAAGAGAACACAGGAAAGTCTTGGAAGCAATATCTGCAGAATCATTTAGAATTCATATTGTTAAAGCTGTATATTATAGAAGTAGAACATCAGGTGTGTGGAACAATTATGACTCAGCAGGTGAGTTCGTCTCCCTTCCTGAAGGCTTTCTACTTAAAGATGCCACTCAGTGTGTCCAGTCCTCTCCGGCAGAGACGCCACACACTCCCAGCCAGTGAGTTCCGCAACCTCACACCACAGGATGCCATCAGTGTGTTTGAGATTGAGAAAGAAGGTAAGACTTCTCACACTTTTTCCATCCATTTCAGCAACAGAAGAATATTCTTTTATTTATTATGAGATTCATCAAGATATGTATTCAATAAAATTACATACTTACTGATGAAGAATTCACCTTTCCAAATGTTATTACCAGAATTGATTCATTTTATTAGGAATACTTGAACTGAGTTTATTTGCTGGTAATCCATTGTTTGTGTAAGCATATGTATAGTTGCTTATCATTAAGGAGAATGTCTGATGTCTACTTGTTTGTCCATAGCTTTCATCTCAGTGTCTGGAGAGTGTCCGCTCACTCTGGATGAGGTGCTGAGTTTCTTAGGCCAGTGTCCTGAGCTTTCCATGGGCTGGTTCGAGGAGGGACAGCTTCAGGCCTTCATTATTGGTTCCGGCTGGAATAAGAAGAGACTGACTCAGGTCTCTAACTCTAGTTCTCTAAATTAATGCTTGACTGGTTGCAGTTGAAAACTTTACTGACTCATTTTACAAGTAAACAATATTTTACAGGGTCAAAAATAATAATGGTTTACTGTTTATTAATAGAGGTAGTTCAGGCTGAAAATAACTTCCCTTATCCAGTCTGCTTTCCCTGGATGTCAGAGATGTTGTCCATTGGGGATTTTAGGGGGTATTAACAATTGCACCTTTAGCTTAATAGCTTCTGGAAAGTTCCTGTGTTCAACCCATGGTGTGGCTTACAACATTAAAGTTGGTCATAAGTATTAGTGCCAACCCCAGATAAATGGAGAGGGATATGTCATGAAAGGCATCTGATGTAAAAACTGTGCCGAATCTTAACTGTGGGGATCCACACCCTAATGTCAGGCGCCTAATGGGAGCAGCTGAAAGGTGTTTTACTGTACATTTACATCATTTAGCAGACACCCTTATCTACAGCAACTTACAGTCTTACAAAGCAATTATGGGTTGTGTATGGGAAAATATTAGTCTCAAAATACAAACAATTATGTAAACGATAATCCACCAGTCAGACACACTTCACAAATAACTTTCACTATTCACAAATAAATATATCCAAGTTCATGTCTCACGACTGACATTTGTATAAATACAGCTAAATTCATAAATAGGTGTTTTTGGTTGTCATAGATACATCATCAATGAATGAATGCATTTGTTCATTTTTGTTGTTGCATATTTTTCTGATGTTGCAGTTAAAGTTTTAAAATGTAAGTATAAAATGTTGAATTTGCATTTGTGGATTAAGTCACTCTTCATGGTTTCCGTGACGCATTTGTGATTATTTCCTCTCGTGCATTTGTGGATTTTGAGACTTTTCAGACACATTTCACACCCGATCCACAAATAAATACAGTCTTCACTCCTCAACTGCACCAAACGGTTCTGCAAACTTTCAGATAAAATTTTTGTTACCAGCAACAAGACAAAGTTCCCAGTGCAGCGGCATGGCATCAACTCACATCATCTTCAAACTCAACTACAGTGAGTACAAATGTTATGCAATAAACCACAGGTTTAAATGTGCATTATTTATAATGTCAGTGAATCAAGTGCTTGTTCATTCCATCATTTATTCCTTAATATCATGTATTAACTTTAGGCTAGACTTTATCTAATATCTAGCTGTTAGCTAACTAG
>JAVSBV010176728.1:0-13472 GCA_033117975.1 Parotocinclus spilosoma | reverse complement strand
TCTTGTGTTTTTATATATCTGCACATTGGAGTTTGAAGAAACGCAATCTCGTTCAGCTATGCACTCTGTTGTAAAGTGTGAATGAGAAAGTTCACTTTGACTTTTTTTGATTCACCTGAACACAAGCAGAAGAGATAAAATGTACACAAGATATAATATTAGGACAAACATGGACCCTAAAATGTACGCCCTTCTGTACGTGATTTAGCACATTAACTGGAGTCAAAGTATTAATATGTGAAATATTAAGTATTAATAATAATTTTGAGAAAAAGTACATCTACATAAATACACACATATTTAACACCTGAGACACAGAACAACAGGTGCAAGGTAATTCATTCAACTTTTTTCTTCTTCCTAATAGTCCTGCAATAAAATTTTGTACATATGTAGGTACAAAGTATAAAAATCTTAATAAATTTTTTTTAAAGGCTTTATGTTTAAACAATTATTGTTTTTGTTCAGTAAGAAAAGTAATAGTGTTTGAAAAAATACATGTAGGCTATTTAAATTATTCAGTAAGAAAAAAGGCAAAATTATTGGGCTACTGTGGAAAAAACATATTTGGTATTCAACCTTCGGCCAAATGCTTAATTTTGTTTGGTTTCGGCCACATTTTTATTGTATATTTCATTGTGGTGTACACATGGATGCCTTACATTCTGACTGAGCTATTAATCTGATTATTATTTGATTAGTTGTCTGCAAATCCAGACAGTGACTAATACAAAAAATATGCTTTTTTTAGTTCACTCTTTGAACTTTGAAAGGCAAGCAGTTAGGGATGAGCGTGGATCTGCCCAAAAGCGGCTAAATACTGTACATCTTGTATTAAATTTATAGAAACTGAGCTGATATAAGGCTTGGGTATACGTGAATTGGAAAAATTAAGTAAGAGAAAAGGGAGATAAGGAAGAGTAATAAAGATTTGAATGTGATCACTGTGACTCTCTTTTCTCTGTGTCCAAATGTATAGAGGGTTTAAATTGAAAAGACGTATAACATTTGTGCTTACAAAAGAGCAGAAAGCTTTACATTTCCTTTGTATGTGAGTGTGAGTGTGTACCAATACCAGCACTGATGATTTTTACAGACGAGACGCAACGTGTAACTGTCCAGACATGTACAAATATGCACCTGTACAAACTAATCTTGTACAAGCAAACAATGAATTTGGGTGCCATGTTGCCAACCTATCATAAATTTTTGGAAACTCATTAAATAAATAGATAAACACATACAAACTTTGAGTCCATTCATTATATTACCATATACAGCAGGCAAACAATTAATGATGCATGAAAGAGCTCACTTACATATGTTAATAAGTATTAACTAACAGATTGTTCTTAATAGATTTCCCTTTTACAATCCTTGAGGCATACATGCTTAAACAAGTACCTTAGACTTTCTCTAATGACAATTCCTACAGTGAGATTACACTTATTCGTTTTGTTCTAGTCTGTGTATACTACTCTGTCGTCCTGCTGTCTCCATTATTTGATTAATTCTGTTTAGAATCATCAAGCCAATTAACTAATAATCTGCAATGTGGATTTTACTGCTGAAAACATTAACAGTTTGTTTCTACACCAGGGGTGGGAAACTTTCTATGCAGGTCATCATTATAATTAGGTACACACCTGCATAGCAGCACTAAAACAACTGCAACCACAACAGCTCTGTGTGGGTAAAATTCCCCACCCTTGAACCGAGGACAATTACCAATTTTCACTCTACCAGGGTGTGTTTAGAAAATGTGTAATACGTTAACAGTGTGATGCGGATATTTCAAATAAAACAGTGATTCCGAATAAATCAAACTTGGTTTATTAATGAAGGATAAGAAATAGGATAAAGACAAGTAACATTGAAACCATCTAGGTTATTTTAGACAGGGAGATGTATCTCATGGATCCAAATGGAAATTTGGAAATATGATTTAATTAATGCAACATTTAAAGTTTATATTTACATTATCTAACTAACGCACTTTATTTAGAGCAGGAACCCAGGACCTACAAAGTAACCATGCCACCTGCTTCCAAACTCCACTAGAATTCATTGTATTGTATTGTAATTCATAAAAGATACAACTTCTTATTGAACAAAACAAAATAATGTGACAAATTATTGTTACAGTGTAACTATTACAAGTGACACAAGGTTGGGATAGTAAAGCATTTACCATTTTGGCACAGAGGATACCAACGGTTTAATGTTGTAGATGTTATTTTGCCCCATTCTTCCAACAAACATGTCTTAAGATGTTCGGGAATATGGGATCATCATTGTCATATTTTCAGTTTCAAAATTCTCTACACATTCTCTATTGGGGTCAGGTCAGAACTGCAGGCAGGCCAGGCAAGGACCTGTACCCTCTTCTTCCGAAGCCCTGCCTTTGTGGTGTGTACAGCATGTGGTTTCGCATCGTCTTGTTGAAAAATCCTGTGAAAAGGTAATTTCTTGAAGGATTCTGGACATGATTAACATGGGGCTTCTTTTTAGTAAAGTTTTAGGTTGCATTTGTTAATGTAACTCTGTATTGTAGTGCTTGACAAAGGTTTGCCAAATAATTCCTTGCCCATGTGATTGTATCAGCTATTGCTGAATGATGGTTCTTGATGTAGTGCTGTCTGAGAGAGCAAAGATCATAGACCTTTTAGCTTTTTGCTATGCAATGGTTTACTCACACATTTGTTGAGAAACACGAGATCCTTGACCCGTCTTTACTTATCAAAGACTCAGCCTTTCCTATATGCTGCTTTTGTAACCAGCTTTTGTTGAATGATATTGCAGATCATGGCTTCTAAAGAAGAATGATTGTTATTTTTATGACGATTCTTCAGGTTACCCTGCAAAAACTATCAAGAAGTGGCTTGAGATTAAGTCTATCAGGTTTGAGGGTCCGGAATTGAACATTGTATATCTGGCCTCACATTGAACATAAACTAACTAGGAAACATTTTTGGCTACTGATCAAATGTTTAAAGCCTTTTTTTTTGTGTAAAAACTTGTTTAGCCAACAGACTTCAAGAAAAAAAATCATTTACTCTATTTTGCAGTTTGGGTTTGGCACTTTTTTTTTTTTTTTGGTCCAGGCATGTAGTTATGGCACTTATATGGTGTGCTACGAGTTTTGTTCTCTGATCCTTTGTTGTCCTTTCTTTCTTTTGATTCAATCCCTTTTTTCTTCCATCTATCATGCATGACCACTTAAGTAGATTAATGTGCATTAATGTGGTTATGCTATGAACTTAATGCCTGTTTTGTTTATCTTAGTTGGGTAGTTAGTTGCGTTTGCTTACTTGGATTGTACATTAAAGGCTTGCACAGTGTTGCTTGTACTTGCCACGCAAAATGTTGCAAGTCAATCTTCTTAAACTGCGAATTTCTCATCACTACTACCAGGAGCAAGTAGTATGAAAGTAAACTGGTATCACATGGTGTAGTGTGATATGGATATCTGAAGTTAAGGTACATATAAACCATACCAATTTCAAGACATATTATTAGGTGTGTTTTGTTAGTATTGGTTGGACAAGCCTTTGCCTTCAGAACTGCATTAATTCTCGTTTGGCTCATATTGACATGATAGCATGACACAGTTGCAGCAGATTTATAGGATGCCAATCTCCAGTACCACCAAATTCCAAAGGTGCTCTGTTGGATTAAGACCTGGTAACCGTGGAGACTTTGAACACATTATGTTCAAGCAACCAGTTTGAGATGACTTGAGCTTCGTGACATGGTGCGTTATTCCGCTGGAAGTAGCCATCAGAACATTGGTACGCTGGTAACTGTTGATGCAAAACAGAGTGGAGCCATGCTTCCATGTTGTTTATGCCAAATTCAGACCGACTATACCACTGCTGGAGCAGAAATCAAGACTCACCAGGTCAGCTTTAATGAACTGTAGTCTCTGTTGCCTCTTCATAGCTTCATAACAGTGGCATCTGGTGTGGTCTTCCTCTGCTGTAGATCACCTGCTTCAAGGTTCATTGTGTTGTGCATTCAGAATTGTTCTTCTACATAAGCGCTTGTAACTAGTGATTATTTGAGTTACTGTTGTACTTTCTATCAACTTGAGCCAGTCTGGCCATTCTCTTATGCCCTCTGGTATCAACAAGGAATATTTACCTACAGAACTGCCCATCACAGGATATTCTCTCTTTTTTGTATCACTTTCTGTAAACCCTTGAGATAATTGTGAGTGACAATCCCAGTTGATCAGCAGTTTCTGAAATACTGAAAGACCAGCCCATCTAGCACTAACAAACATGTTACATTCAAATTCACTTAAATCATTTTTCTTCATATTCTGCTTGGTTTGAAGTTCAGCAGGTTTTGACCATGTCTATATGTGATTGGCTAATTGTTGATCAGTTGATCCATGTACCTAACAATATGACCTTCATATTAAGATGCAGGTAAACAAAGTCTCTGAATATTTAGAGCAGAATGAGTTCTTGGATAGTTGTAGGATAAATCAGTGGAAATTTTGCTGTTTTTAAAAAACTGACCCAAAATTAGTTGTTCAGATGCATTAAGTCTACAGTCAGTCTGAAAAGTGGTTCAACTGTTACTGTGTTCTTTCAACATGCATGCATAACAGTGGAAAGGCAGTGAAAAGGGCATTGTCCACAACCACCTCGTTTGCAATCTGCTCCTGTATCAAAATAAACATTTAGTAATAGCATACAGTACATTTTTATCTATGACCACACACTCATTTCTTCTCTTGTGCAAAGCAACCCACAGTTACTGCTTCACCTTTATTTTCAAGCGCTGTTGTTTGACTCTCACCTTGTCTCACACCTTCCTCTTACTTCTCACAGAATCGCCAGCTTCAACTTGTCGTGCATGACTTCAGTGAGAATGTAGCCACAGAGACATCAGATGACGTTATCAACCAGGTACTATAACAAATGATACTGGCATATTGCACTGTGCATATGACCAATCCAATGTTGATCCAGTGATGAGTATGGCTTCACCCTGTCATTACATCCAGTACAACCAATCTGAATGTGTTTCAATCAGTAGTGTGTAAATATGTGTAATTTCTAATACATTTACGTTTATGCCGTATATTGATGTGGATATTTGTGGCATTCAGGTAATGCAAGTGCAATTTGCTGTGTGCCATTTAGGGTACAAGCTTATCTGCACCTTTTAAAATTGCGTATTTGGTATCGTGTTCAGATAATATTTATAATAATGCATTTTGTCTTACTGGGAATTTACTCAGTGAATACTGATTGAATATGTTTCCTTTTAAAAACACAGGCTTTATTTGTAGAGCTTTGCCATCGAGTTACCACTCCCTAAATCAAACTTAAAGCACCAGCCAGTTGCTCGTGTTAGATTTGCTGACGTTCAAAAATGTTTCCAACAGACTGCCGCAAACTGTGGAAACCAGTGTCAAATACCTGATTCCAGTACATGTTTAGGTGAACAGATCGAGGTCATCAAGGTCAGTTATTGCCCAGTTTTGCTGGTGTTTCAGAACTTGCTCTGTGTGTATGTGTGTAACAGTTCCTGTGTGTTTTAGGTATATCTTGAGAGTAGCAGTGAAGAGCAGGATAGGGACCAAAGTGTCACAATGTTTAATGGCGAGGCGTCACAAATACAGGAGGTAACCAGCTTTTATATGTGTTTATTTGCCATATTATTTTTGATCCAAATGAGGCAGAGTACAAATGAAGGTTCTAACATCAAGAAAGTCACGTGTACAATCATGACAGGACCTTAATTAAACCACTTCCTAAGAAAGCAAACAATCTAAGTATTGTCAAAATAAAAGTAGTTTTGTATACTTTTGTTCAAAAGAGTGACTACTGTTCTGATTTGCTGGATATCAAAAAACTTCTGTAGGACCAAAAGAAAAAAAACGAACCCTTCAAATAAGTGATCCTTGTTATTTCAGCCATATGTAAACATACCGACGTGACTCATAGCATAACACTGACGCGTTTCTTCCTCCCAAACAAGTTTGTTCATCAACTTTCTGCACAGGCCTCCAGTAAACAGATTAATAATTTTCCAACTTTGATGGAGCTACGGCCTGAGTTCATTTGTTTCTCTTTCATAATTTATTACACTCATCTCTAATGGTCCGGAACCAGACAGGGCCACTACAGATCGGGTAATATTTGGGTAGTAAATTATTCTCAGCACTGCACTGACACTGATATTGTAGTAGTGTGTTGCACTGATAGGAGTGGATAAGACACCATGCTGCTGCTTTCGACAATTTTTAAAAGGCAAAGTGCATCTATATTTTAAGTGTAGTTGAGAAAATGGACAGTAAGTGCAGAAACAAGAAATAGTATAGTAATATTATAACAATAATAGTCAAACATACTCATGCTGGGGACAGTTTAGAGCACCCAATTAACCTAATACATTACTTTTGGAAACTCAGCATCCATGATGTAGACTCTGGACCCCATGTGGCCAGTAATGACTAACTCTGTTGTATCCTCTAAGGTGAGGTACTGTCTGAAGACCCTGAGGGAGCAAATGGCAGCCAGATATAAGAACAGTAACCAGGTAGAGTGTGTCTCTTTATTTTGTTTTTTTTCTCACCTCACCTACGTATAGGTACTACAGTAGAGCACTGAAGTGTAAAATTAGATTAGTTGACATTCTTTCATTGCTTCAAGGTCTAGTTCTGATGCTCATTTATTTTTTTTGATTGTTGACCAGGAGTCAATCGATCTAGGAGCACAATACTCTGCAGGGTGTGTTGCACTGTATATTGGGATGCATTCCTGATGTAACCAGCAATAAAAAATTCTGTACCACAATTGCTCTTCTGTCTATTTATCATACATTGGATGGACTGGTCACTATTATGATTTGTCCTTTTCACTACAAAAACTACAAAAGTCAGTTTTTCACGTACTGTGTAATATACTGTGTATCCCAGAACGTAATGTGTAACATGATAATTAATATTCGGTCTGTGTGTAGTTTTATTGTTTTGCTCATTGGTGTACAATTATTTACTAAGGTGTTTTAAACCATAGCTTGCAGCCAGTGCCATTCGTGTTGATGTGCCTGTCAGCAAATGTCTTTTCTCCAGTGCCACAATGGACACCACTGTCTCAGAAAGCCAGGTAAGAGAGAGAGAGGGAGAGAAAGCTTTATTGTCATTGTACATGATACAACAAAATTCTGAGTGGTACCGCTTACAAGAAACGGTGCAAGATAACACAAGTAATTACATAGACATTCAAGTTTAAAGGCACATAAAGGTAATATAATATAACATATAATATAAAAAACACAGGTCTATAATAATATAATATTATAATGGCAATAACAGCAGCAATGTGACTGTGAGCATTTTGGCCTGTTAGACTTCTATCTAAATATTGATATTTATTTATTTTCTTTAGTAAGCATAATTTGAACACACTATCAGTATTTCTTAAACACGCACACCAAAACTAAACATAAACCAAAAACAAAAGGGCATGTTTCAGGGTGCATTGATGTTTGTTTCGTCACCCACGGGGCTCACACCAAACCTATGTAATATGGATAAAACCTGGGCTTCTTATGCTTCATATTAATGAATACAGACTCTGATTTATGTTAATTGGTGAGTAATACATTTATTAATATGGGCCTTATTTTATCAGTACTCTTTCTGAGTGTAATCTGGTCTAATCTGGTCTTAGTGCCTGGGTACCTGTGCTGGATACGCTGCCACTATCATAACACACTATCCTTTTAACAAGTTAACCTGTTAAACCCCTGAATAGTAATCCCTAAAAATTTCTACCCTTCTAGTCCAGGTCCACCAGGGCTCTGCAATCCAGACAAGCTCACAGAATTATTAATAATTATTGTTAGTTAAACACTGCCCATGGAAGCAATGTGACTTTAGAAGTGCTGAAATTAAGCATACTGTGAACTAGAAGGTCATGATTACAAGTTTCAGGACTACCATGCTGCCTATGTCTCCTTTTATACTATGTTGTTTGTATCCAGATCGTGTTAATATAAAAATGTGTGTAATGCACATCAAGAGGCGTTTATATTTGCAACATTAAACATATCTAAGCGGATCTGTCTCCCTGAGATGTATCGACCTGCCAAAAACCTATCCACTACTTTATGGCATAGCACAAGACATCCATCATGTCAATCCCTTTGATTATTTGATCTGTTCTGATTATCATATATACCTCAGTGTCACTTCTAGAGCTGGAAATAGTCTACTAGCCAGAAACATACAGATCTGTTTTGGATTAAAATGTTGATTCAGGCCCAGGCCTTTTCACCCATGATAATGTAGTGGTTAACTGGAAACAAATCAATGTAGTATTTTGTGTTTATTGGGAAGCCTTCTTAAAGTTGTACATTTGTTAAAGCATTGAAGAGGGACTGGTTCTATATAATTGCTCATTATTTAGGCTAGAGATGTTTAACAAGCACTTGTGGACGTCATTGATATCTCAGGACATTTTGATGAATCCTCTGTTGGTCTTCAGCAAATATTAAGTCACCTTGTGTTATTCTCACTTACTTAGCAGAATTTTATGTGTCACATGATTTGTGTGCCCTCAATCCCCCACCCATCATCTTGCACACAAAAATGTGTGGCATGATCATGAAATGTTTTTTTTTTCACCCTAACAGACTCCTGAGTTGTTAAGATCCCAATATTAAGTACTTTCCCAATAGTTGTGGTTAGTAGGTTTGGTTGCTCAAGCCTTTGTGTGGATAAACTGTTTTTAATCACAGTGGCGTTCTGGAAAGGAGCAGTAGAAATGGTTTAGAAAGTTATCTCTGCTGTTTTATGCCAGATTTTTGTTGCATTTTTAGGCCTGCAATCAAATTTAATTGTTACCATTTTCTTTACAGTATTTACAAACCCAAGGTCGCTTTATTAGCTGAGACACAGCGGAAGTTTTATACCATATACAGCTATAGATCGATTTCAAACTTTTTTTTAAATGAAATATTAGTGACAGTTGTTTTGAAAATTACACAACATGTGAAATCATTTGTTTGGAAATCTCCTGGTGGGTTTTTATAGTGATTACAGCACAGAGACTGCACTCTTGTTAATGTTTTAACATATATGATTACACAATGTTTACACTAAAATCTGCGTAGGGCGAGTTAGTACAGTTACAGAGGGATTCAGTGCTCTTTTCATGACACGGCTCTTATTAAATACGAGCCTCACCAAGTTCTATTCTAGTCTTTGCTATTGTCCTTATGTTGAGACTAGAAAATATTTTGTTCCATCTGAACACGAGGAGGTTAAATACTTACAGTATGTAAATTACCCATGTTTTACTATTTAAATTCAGACAGAAAATCCTTTAAACCAACAAGCTGTATTTTGTTTCATCCAACCACATAATTCTCTTTTAATTCCCTTCTGGATTGTCCATGTACCACATGATGGCAGCAGTGTTCTTTTTGGGAAGCAATGGCTTTCTCCTTTGCAACACCTGCAAGCACACCATTGTTGTGAGGTGTTGATGGAGAACATTAATAACAATACAAATTAACAATACAATACACAAGAATTCACAATACACAAAACAATACAAAAGAACAATAACAACAATAATAATAATGCATTCAATTTCTATAGCACCCTTTCCAAGGATACTTGAAAACAAATGATATATGGTCTTGGATGACCATACGCCCTACAGATCAGTCGACGTTTAGAACTCTCGTCCAGTTACTCAATCACGATAATTGAGTTTGCATCTCATTTGCGTAATCAAACAACTTTCTTTAACTTTTCATTCGCTTTTCTGATGATCTCATTTACTGAAATAAACTGAAATGCTTCTTTATTTAATCGCTTCATAATCATTTTGAAATGTTTTTGTGAGCAGTGCATATATATTTTTTTAAAGTTTCACAAATTTTCAAGCACCTCTGTAATCAATTGTTCATCTGATCTACGGTGTTATTCTTTCTTTTTTTATTACAATCTGATAGAAGTCTGTTGTGTGCCTTTTTGCTAAAACAACTATTTATTAGATGGCTCAGTGAGCTTAACTCAGAAAACAGCATAGTTACAGTAACTAGTAACTACAGTAGCTAGTAGAGTGCTTATATAAACATATTTTTAAAATTGCATATCACCTTAGTACCTCAGTGAATATCTCTCACTATATGTATATATGTAGGGTTTGGAATCTGTACATAGACCTGACCTTTTGTAAATACAAATACATTCTGTAACTGTACCATTTATTATGAGACAAGCAAAAACATTGTACTCTTATGGATGTAATTTACGTCTTTTTAATTTAACATTGGTGTCCTGCGCTTTTTCTTTAGATTTTTGTCATATCCTTCATATTATGTTGAGCATATTCTTACTGTCAGGTTTCTTTTCATTCCATGCATTTCCAATAGTGCTGTTTTTTTTTTAAGCACTTCAGCTTCTTCTAATATTATTTTATTAATGTACCTATTAATACTACTACTGATATATATTAGGTCATTAGTACAGTAAGGATTCTTGATGTACAGTGTAATAAAAGGGTTGGGATTCAGGCTTGCACATAGATTAAGCCGTTAATGTTTTCTGTTTGTCTCATTCAGGATCTAGAGTGTGTGAGGTTGAGAGAGTTGACCAACCATCTATACGCTCAGCTACAGGAGATGGAAAAGAGACATCAGGAGGAGAAAGAAGCTTTGCAGGTCTGTGACACAAAATGTACTTGCACTATCTTTTGATTTGTTAATTTTAAATGATTGATATTGGTGAGTTTTTTTATGATAGATCTTGTCGCAAAGCAGTATTACAAAAGTGTAGATCCCAAATGAGCAGCCCTGGGGAAGCAGTGGAAAGGACATATCAAGAATGGGGTGGTAGTTAAGACTCTGGACTTCTAATTGGAAAGTTTTTTAAATCTTTACACTGTCAAGCTGTCACTGTTGGCAAGGTGAAAAATATTTTTATGATATTTTAAATACATTATAGTAAATACAGGTTTAAATAGTAAATACAGGGTGTCATTCCATTGCAGGGCACATGCACACACTTAAACACTTAGGAAAACAAGTTGCTCTTGTCTTTGGAATATAGAATGAAGCCACAGGACACAGAGGAAAGCCATACAGACACGAGAAGAGCACACAAACCTCACACAGGCAGGGTCCGGGCTAACAATAGAACAACAGTGGATCTCTGGCGCTGTGATCTGACAGCACTTACCAATGTGTTCTCCACCTGTATTTATTTTCAGCTTTAAACTGAAATGAATGTAGTTTGTAGAAAGGTTTGAGGTTTGAGTTGTGTATAAATGTATGTAAATCAAAACCATGATGCATTTAAATCTTTGAACTTTAAAACAAAAAAGAAATAAAAATGGCATTAATAATTATTTATTATTATTTTCAGAAGCTTAAATTTGTTACCATACAAAGCAACCTATAAATGAGCAGTTTGCATGCATTTTGCTTATTACTATTTTAATTAATGCTTTGTCAAAAAAAAATAATAATAAAACAGAAAATATTTTTTGTTAATTTGTCTAAATTCTTATTTGTATTTTAAAAATAGTTTTTTACAGTGTGACTTCAAAATAAATGTGATCATGTTTTATTTGAAACTATGATTTTTAAAATGGTCCGACATATTGGTACCCCGGAACCCTTTTAGCTTGTGATGTTTTCTAGAAACATACCTTCCATAGATACACCTTCACAAATGAGCATCTATCACAACTGGAAGTAAATTGAAAGGCTATGCCACACGAGCTATGTAGGGGTGCATGCCTTCTATAATAGTTCATATGGAATATGAATAAGCTGCATAGTAAGTGCTTACATTAAAATTCCCACATAACATAATTTGTGGAGAGATAAGGCCTAATAAATATTGCAAACCATCTCTCATTTTCACTTGTTCATTACTGCTCCAGCTAACCACAGATTGAAGTTGTTAAAATGTGAATTCTAGCGTGGTAAAAGTACTCGCTTTGTATTTTTAAACACTTACAGCAACATATAAAATGCACAAACATTTCATTTTCCCTTAATTTTTGTGAGCAACGTAAATGATTTTTAGGTGGATAAACAGAAATGTATCACTTGCTCAGTGAAAGGGCAGTCTGATTAGAATATGTTGCTGGTTTAATCAAATGTATAGCATTTGTTGAACTATTACTACTTTGTGTATTGGATTAACTTAGTTTAATGGTTTTGATGGCAGCAGTGAGGATAGGGATAAAGAGCACTGACAGCAGACAAAAAGGACCAGATCTCATGAAGGTTAGTGAAGTTATTGTATTTCATTTAAGACTTTTTTGACATTTAAGAATACTTTATGAACAGTTTAAATGATATTAGAGAATGAGTGCAAGTTACAGTGGCCAAGTTACAAAACCATTGTTTTCCAGGAAGAAACACTTATGATTAGATCTACTATATGTTTTTATGCACTGTACTCTAAAAGACAAATAATCTTTCTGGGATTAGTTTTTATCTCTAAGGTGAAAGCATAATTTTAGCCTCCCTAATAATTCAACCCTTCCAATCAATAAACAGACTAGGGAAAGCAGACACCAGTACACAGCGAGGATGCATACTTTTCTATCTTTTTATACTGTAAAACATTATATGTATACTGTTTAAACATACACTCTGTGCTTCTCTTTAGGCAGAAAACACAGAACACTTGCAATGTCTGAAGGAGCAAAATGAACGGGTACAGCAGGTCCAGGCTGACGTAGAGGTGAAGCATCAGCACACTAAGGAACTGGAAAGACTTCTGGGTGCTCTTCAGCTGGAGAACACCAGCCTTCGTGACAAAATGGCAGTCTGCGAACTTGAACTTCAGGAACTGAGAACGCTAAAGGACAGGGATGATGGGAAGAGGTGGGAGCATTTGTAAGCTCAATGAATGATGAGCTACATTATTTGGCTCACTTAGGAAACATTTATGGCATTTATCAGACGCCCTTATCCAGAGCGACTTATACAACTAATACAGTCTTACAATTCAAGCAATGGTGGATTAAGGGCCTTGATTAAGGACCCAGGTGTGGCAGCTGGGCAGAGGTGGGTTTTAAACCCTGGACCATAACGTCCAGAGTCCAGCACTTTAATCACTAGGCACTAAAAATATTAAGCATAAAAATATTTGTGCTACTGGAGTGGTTAACATATCATAATCCAAACCAGTGCCTTAATCAGGAAGATGTTAGTAATTGCTATCAAATTGAATGTTGTGGTATTTTATAAATCACATCACAGTGAGAAGGTTCTGGGTTTAATATGGAGTGGTCTGGGTCCTTTCTGTGTGAGTCAGCATGTGTCTAAGTGGGTTTACTCCGGGTTCTACGTTTTCCTCCTACAGTCTAAAGACATGCATTAATCTGAATTTAGTTCATTTAGTGTGCGTGTGTGTGTGTGTGTGTGTGTGTGTGTGTGTGTGTGTGTGTGTGTGTGTGTGTGTGTGTGTGTGTGTG
>JAVSBV010176719.1:0-13474 GCA_033117975.1 Parotocinclus spilosoma | reverse complement strand
TTAATAAACATTTAATATGTTACATAGCACGTCCCGTCTTCTAACATGGGGCATGTTCGTTTAATCGGACCAGCCGGTTATTAGGACCAGAACGATCACGCCCCGATGTGGTCCCATTAACCGGAATCGACTGTATTAATAGAAAGAAAAAAAAAATGAAGGAAGTGAGGGTTAGGGGCCTTGCTCAAGATCCCAAACGGGGCAGTGCCAACCTTGTGGGCATACCTGTCCTTATAACGATAAATAAATATAGAGGAATAAAGTTAATCTGGGTACGAGCAGCGTTCAAAGCTTAAATTGTAAATTACAAAAATTATTCTGAGACCGAGCCTGTAGGGCAGGGTAAAGGTGTGATGCCGTTCTCCCTCTCTCTCTCTCTCTCTCTCTGTCACACACACACACACACACACACACACACACACACACACACACGGCAGTGCTGCATTGCAGGGCTCCTTGCAAAAACCATCATCTCCATTTTGCTCCCCGATTCACAACCAGCGGGCAAAAAATAAATAAATAAATAAATAAAAGCATGAAACAGCTTCATAATTCATTCATCACCGTGGTTTTAGAACCAGATCACACTCAGTTTTACGAGGATTAAACGGTTCTGGGTTCATAAAGACGGAAAACCTTACAAATGCAAGCTGAACTGTCATATAAACAGAGGTTCCGCCCCGAACAAAACCCACACTGGATACAAGAATTAGGAGACATTTCATTATCGTGTGCAGTTTATCATCAGGCTGTTTCTGCACCCTCGGTTTTGTGTTCTGCATTCAGATTAAACCCCCTGCACCCCCCTCCTCCTCCCTCCCCCAACTTGACACAACGCATTAAAAACAAACGTCCATCACATAAAAACACGTAAATCCGGCAACCGCCGGCGTTCTCGCCGTGTAAAACGTCCATCACGAGCACAGCCCGTTCTCCGTTTGATCCATCATTTAATCAGGACTGTTAATGACACACACACACACACACACACAAAACGGCGCGCGTCGCCACAAGCCGCCGTTAGCGTTAAGGCTAGCAAAGACGCAGTATTATCCCGATAATAAAAGAGGCGCGGGTGCGTTACCGTCAGCTTTCCGCCTCTCTGCAGACGGCGGCGGCGGCGTTAATGGCGCCCTGTCTCACCGTCCGCTAGCGTTAACCCTGTCTCACAGCTCACATTTTCCCTGCGACTAGCGCTCTTTCTCCCCCCACCCACCACCATCAGGTCGCACAAACGACCAAGCGGTCCGGGAGCCGATTCCGAACGAGTCGATTCCCTAAACACGGGGGGGTGGAATCGGGATTCGTGAGGAGTCGATTCGTTTCTCTTTAGCCGTTGAGCAGACGCCCTTACTTAGATATAGGCGATGCAAGGCTGGTACGGTCTCACGCTCAAAACCGTCACGGGTAACTGCTCAGAGGTGGGATCCGAACCCTGGACCTTCTGGTCCACGGTCCGGACGAGATTTCGACAGGTTAACAGGAACAGACAGCTGCAATCGCATCTTCTCACGGTACAATCAATAAACAATAAAGTCGCCGTAGTTTAAGGTTTCGTCTCCAGCGTTTTTCACCGCCCGACCATCGTGGCGAAAGGCCGTGAACGTTTATTTAAGGCAGAAAAACAACAGAACTAAATGAATCCACGTATAAGTGATGAGAGGGTCTGTGCTGAGGGACTTCGCACCAGCAGAAAATCAGCCCATCTTAATTATGCTAGAAAATCTTGCAACTATGATGTCAAGCTGATTCATTTATTGGCGCATCAGCATCAATGGTTACTCACATCCATACCAGTTACTGAGGAGAGAAGTGGAGGGTGCAGGTAGAGGTAAAAGAGCAAACAAATTGAGGAAAATATACTCTGCCTCTGAGTTTAGGTTGAATATTTTTTTTTAAGATGTAACGTCTGCGTTCCCTTTAAATTTCTCGAGCCTAACAGGGAGGCCGAACACAAACGGGGCCACGCCCACCCGAAATGAATCATAGTGACCGAGATCAGCCGTTATTCAGCCCAAACAGTGGTTTCAATTAAGGTTTTTTTTTTGTTTTTTTTTAACGAGACCCTTTATTATTTAATTCGCATTTAACCCTGTTATTCTAACTGCATTTTATTCAAACATTTTATCTACAGGAAACAAAAATAATGCAAACGTATGTATTGATTGTCACTCAAACGGAAAGGTTCCTGCCTGGGGCTTTTATTTAAAAATAAACATTACAGCCCGGAGGAATCACCCGGCGAATTTCAGACTCGATTTAATTGACGTGAGCAATTTAAATAATTTCATTTTGCGTCATCACACTGCACTCAATCTCTAAAGCTAACAGATACGAGTGTTTGGCAGCTTTGTGGATCAAGAACGGCACTTTTTGCCGTATCCATATCCATACGTACTCCAAAAAAAAAGGTAAATTCAGTTATTGTGGCTTCTTTATAAATAATTAGTGAATGATATTAAACGTTTACTAATGTCTCGAATAAGACAATAAAACCAGAAAAACTCCAGGGTTGCCAGATCACACTAGAAAAAAATAATCAGGTCAGTGGAAGGGGATAAACAAAACAATATCTTTAGATTTGGCAGACCTGGCAACCACACGTGCAGCCTTAATAATATGAGATGAATATCAATGTGTTATCCGGGTGTGGATTTTTATATATATTTTTGAACAACCAAAGCTTATTATTTTTTTTTCGCTCACTTGATCGTCCAGAATGTTCGTACATCCAAAATGTCAAACAAAAATACAAAATGCATTTTGTTATAAAAGTTGAAGAAGTCATTTTAAAGCTTTACGTTTAACCTACTAAAAAAAAAAGGTTATTGATTGTCCCTGCTTGCTCTGTGGAAAGAACTTAGATTGCAAAAACAAGCATTTTAAAAAGATCTCACTCCATTTTCTTTATTCCAGGCTTGCATATTTGTAGTCATTTCTTTTACAGCACGTCCACATTTCTCGTTCGCTTTCTTGCAGCAGGTACCTCTTAGGTTTTTTTTGTTAAACTGCATAAATACTAATCAGAGGTGTGAGCTCTGGATTCTGGGTCTGCTCTTGGTTCCTTTAAAATCATGAAATCAGAGAACACGTCGACAGACAGAGATACTCCTACACCCCTTAAATTAAATTCAAATTTATTTCTATAGCTCTTTTTATAACGTAGCATCGTCTCAAAGCAGCTTTATAATCTTATGATCTTAAAAGGCCAATCCCAAACTGAGCAAACCTAGGGCGACAGTGGCAAGGAAAATCCCTGATAATGGTAGGAAGAAACCTTGGGAGGAACCAAGACTCAAAAAGGGGACCCGACCTTTATGGGTGGCCTAGATGTATTAAATAAATACATAAAAATATATTAAATTATAGCAAAATGAGGTAAATAATTTAAATCAATAACGAACATTTAAATTAGTAATAAAATAAATTACAAAATAAAATGAATTGTTAATGGAAAATTAGTCCTCAGTGGGAAATCCTAGGAGGCCCATCGTCTCATAATGTCCAAACGACTGAGGGAGTTCCTGCGCTCTGGTGATGGAGCTACTGGTCGTAGGTGATGCTGAGGTGAAGGAACATCTAAGTGTGTGGTGCTGGAAGTGGTAGCGGAACATCAGCTCTGAGAGAAAAGAGAATATGTAGTTACTTAAGGGTTAGGAGCACAGAGCCTATTATCAATCACTGATGCCCTGTGCAGCATGAAACTCCGGCAGCACTACTATCGCAGCATAGCTAAAGGGACAGAACACACACACACACACGTAATACATTAAACTATTAAGTATACAATAACAATTCCATTAGTTTGCCCACAAGAACAGAAATTAAAAACTTAACCACTGATCCTACCTTTAAGATCACAGGGACAGTCAGGATCTAACGCCGTTCCTCCCCCTCTATTCCTAAAATCACAGGGCGCCGGCCGTTTCTCTCCACCGGAAGGTCCTCTGGAGGAGCGAGAGCTGCTATGGGAAGCTCGTCACAAGCAGCAGCAGTGCCGGTTTTCTTTTAATTAATGCCCCAAACGCACCATTTCTTCCCCCTGCGCATTGGACTAACCGACCGGAATTGGGACGTCCCATCCCGGAGCACATTTTAATATTTAACCACGACCTGCCGCCAAGTTCTTTTTAGTCCACTCGGGTTGCTTCTAAATCGTTTTCAGAAGAGAAAAATCAATAAATATTTGTTCGATAACGACACACTGGGGGCGTCACGTTTTAATCACGGCTATGAATAACTGACTGGGAATTTTGACAAAGACAAACGGATTAAATAAAGCGCTTTCGCGTTTAAATCTGCTATGTTTTTTTTTGTTCGTCAGCTGGCCTCACTAACACTAACACTAACGACGCCTTCATATCGTCCCCTTTTCAATCCGTAGACGTTTTTCTCGCCTTTTCAAATCACAATCTCAGATTGCAAAAGCCTGGCTTGAATTAGCAGGAGCAGTTCGGTCGCATGTGGATGCCTACAGTGGAAAGGTAGGAAACTTTGGCTAACTTAAGCCAGGCTTATTGACATAAGCGTCATAGAGCAGCCCACTTGCCCTGGTGAGGTTCGGGCGGAGACGCCTCCACCCGGCCTCCACTTGCCCCAACAGGACCAAGGGCGAATCTCGATGTGAAGCGGAATCACCGTAACATAAGGAAACCCTGACCCACGGCTGTAAGTGAAATTCAGTTTATTTTCCGTATAAGAAAAAAAAAAGGAGATCCAACACAAAATGAAGGTACAAGGGAAAACAAACGACAAGCTTAGAGAACGTTCTAACATTTCATCCCCGCACTGTCAGCGACGCTTCTCCGCTTCTCACCCAAGACCATCCGAATGAAGATAAAGACGCTATTAAAAACCATTATGAATTAATAATAGGAATCAAACCGTGATGATAGTAATCAAAACAATAAGCAAGTAGTAGTTATAACAAGTGATAAGTGTTAATGGAACAAAACAAAAAAAAAAAAAACAACAAAAATAAATCGAATCAGTCACAAAGCAGACCTGCATCCGGGTCTCAGAACGGCACGGTTCCGTGTCTCGGCCCTGCGCCGGGATCAGATCGAGATCAGTTCATGGCTTAGCGCAGAGCCGGTAACGTGACCCGCGTCTGAATCGATACGGCAAGTGCTCCAGCAAAACCCCGAATATTAAACTTCAATCTCCTTTTTGGTTTTCTTTTGAAAAAGGACAGGAGGAAAACAAAAAAAACAAAAAAAAAAAACACAAAAGCAAGCCGAGAATAACTTTGGAATACCGTTTTTTCATAATAGAGATCCTTTTTTAAAAAAAAAAAAAAAAAAAAAAGTTTTAGTTTTGCATCTCTGTTAAACTATTAAGAGTAACATCATTAATAACAATAACAATGTACAGCTTTAAAAAAATTCGGAAGTGACGCGTCGTCAGTTCTCTTTAGTATTCCATCTCCCCTCGGGTCGTCCTGGCGACGCGTTTGGGATCAAATGCTCGATTCTCAACCGGACCTGAAAAAGGCCGGGGTCTAAAAAAATAACGACGGCGCACGTTAACGAAGAGAAAGTTAAAAACAAACAAACAAAAAAAAAAAACAAACAAACCAAGCAGAATCGGTTGCATCACAAACTGACTTTGGCTTCTTGCACAGCGTCGGGTCTGATCCGTTCCGAGCTAACACTGGGCTACAAAACTAAATCAAATAAAAAAAAATAATAAAATAAGTAAATCGAACACTTCAGGCGTGGCAACGTAAAAAAAAATAAAAAATAAAACAAACAAAAAAAAAAACGTCCGACCTCGGGAGGAACAAAGTGCTGGAGCGGGACCGCTCGGTAGCTTTAGTGTGTGTGTGTGTGTGTGTGTGAGAGTGTGTGTGTGAGAGTGTGTGGAGTTCAAAAACATCAGGATTGTCATCGTGCCGACTTCCTCCATCAACTCTCAAACGTCCTGTAGGCATGTGCCGACCCGGGCCCGGTTCTGATAACGGAACCGACCCTGCCGATGGAGGAGGATCTCGGGTTAAACGAACGAGAGATCGGGTTCGGGCGGGGCGGGGCGGGGCGGGGTGGGGCGCGACTCAGAGGGACAATCCCAAACTGAAGAACTAGAAAAAGGATCGGGTTTGGAATCCGAGCTTCAGCCAGACGACCAGAGAGTTTAAAATGGGGGCGGGGCTGGGCGGGGCGTGGCTTCTATTGCTTCAAAAAGTCTTCAAAATCGTCTCGATTCGTTAAAAAAAAAAAATCTGTAAATGACATCAGGACAGGTAGCGAGAGGGACCGGGGAAGGTTCCGTTCGTGCTGCTGGGTACCGGCACATGCCTACGTCCCGTACGTCGCCCATGATCGCCCGTTAGACGCCCATGATCAGATTCAGTCATAAAACAACTCCCATTAATAGCTTTTAAAAATCTATGAATAGAATTTGTATAAGAATTCTAAAATACAAAAACAAACGTCCCGAAACCCAGTCGGACCCCCCCCGACCCCCGACCCCCTCCTCGGAACAAAAGCGGTACCGTGTACGTGTCGGATCTGTGCCCGGGTTCGGGCGGTCCGTGCCGGGACACTCACTCTTTCTCCCAAATGGGCGTTTTTTTTAATCGTTTTTTTTTTTGTTTTGTTTTTGTTTTTTTTTAATAATAATAACAACAACACGGCGGCGGAGGAGGATAACGACGAGCAAAAAGGAAGGCGTTTTAAAAGCGAGCAGTGAAAGACGTAAAACAGGGTAAGCGTTTATGTCCGCGGCAGCCATTTCATCGGATTATTATTCTTCTCGTTATTATCATTATCATTATTATTATTATTATTATTAGTGAAACGAAGTGGCGATAAAAGTCTGTTCAGGACCAGGAACCTTTAACGACGCAGAAACTCGAAAGCACCTGCTGTTTTGTGGATTAAAAAAAACCCCAAAAAAAACAAACAAAACAAACCAGGGTCCGCGTCCGGCCCGTCTCTTAGCTGGCGCCGCCGGCGGGCGATACGGACGCGCTCGCCACGGCCGATCCGTTGTTGAGCTGCGTGGCTGCCTGGCCAAAGTTAGAGGTTCTCAGTTTAGCCAGGTGCGCCGGGGCGAACACGTGATCCCGCGCCGCCGCCCTCGACTCGAACTCCACGCCGCACACCTCGCACTTCCCTCGTAGTGTTTCGCGAGTCGCAGGCTGGCCCCCCACCGGCGACGGGGCGGGCGTCTCCAGGACCGTCAGCTGGACCGGTTTGGGCAGGATGGGACGGTTGGCTCGGAGCGCGTTGTACTGGAGGTAAGTCCCCGAACTGATGTCCACCTTCTTGGAGGGGTCGCTGGAATTGGGAGACTATTGGGAGGGAGTGGGGGGGGGGTAAGAGAAAGATTTCAAACAGGATCCATTTTACATTATTAAAAAAAACAAACAAACACATTTTACACACACATTTTAGTTCTTATTTCTGAAGTGTAGATTATGCAAAACGACGCACATTTTCTCATACAAGTTTTAAACAAAAAAAGAATCTAGTTTAGTCATAATAAAAATAATTATAAGTCATAATAAAGTGCCTTCTTAAATGGCAAAATTAAAAACGTACCGACTGTCCCAGAGGCTCAAAAATTATCAAAATGTTGTTTTTTTTAAAAAAGGTCATAAAAATTCAGTTCTGAATATAAAAGGGGTCCCTTATAGTAGGTGTACCTAATAAAGTGGCCGTTGTGTACATTTAATCCTGATTATAATTCTGACCGTACCGTTTTGGTATCTTTATCACAAATGTGTAAAAAAAATATATATATATATATATTTCTGAAGTGTAGATTATGCAAAGCGACGCACATTTTTTTCATAATAAAAATAATTATAAGTCATAATAAAGTGCCTTTTTAAATGGCAAAATCAAAAACGTACCGACCGTCGAGGCTCAAATTATAAAAAATTTTTTAGTTTAAAGGTCATAAAAATTGAGTTCTAAATATAAAAGGGGTCCAACCCTGCACTAGTAAGGTGTACCTAATAAAGTGGCCGTTGTGTACATTTAATCCTGATTATAAGAGGGTTTTCCCAGGAGCTAAAACCCTACACCGTACCGTTTTGGTATCTCTATCACAAATGTGTAAAAAAAAAATATATATATTTTTTGTTTCTAGGTGATACAGGGTGTAATTTGGGGGATTATTATTAATTGTATTTTTTTTTTTTTTTTACCAGTTTCTCCTGCTGCAGCCTCCAGCGTTTCTCCTTGGCCCGTGTGTTCTGGAACCAGATCTGCACCACCTTGAGCGGGAGGCCGAGCTCGGTCCCGACCGCCTCGCACTCCAGGGCGTTAGGGTGGGCGCAGGTCTCGTAGCAGGACTGCAGGATGGACAGCTGCAAACAGTTCAAGTGGGTGCGAGGTCTCCTCGGGGTGGAGTGCTGCTGAACGTAACCCGCTTCCTTCTGGCTCTGGTCGGACGGCGGCACGGAAGCCGGCACGGACGAGGCCATGATGGAGGCGGCGGTGACGATGGGGCGCGGCGTGCTCAGGCCCAGCTGCTCCCGGGACAGGGTGTTGATCTTGATGGGGCCCTTCTGAGACCAGTAAGTGATGCCGTTGTGTTTCTGAGGCACGGCGGCCGGAGACTTGCCGATTGGCGCGGTGGAAATTTTTGGCACCATGCGGTTGGTCGTCCCGGGGCCGCCCTTTTCCCGATCCTTGTCGTCCGACTCGGTTTGATCCTCGCCGCTGGTCTTCTGGGAGATTTGAGGGACCACGGAGGCACTGGTCAGGATTGGGACAGGAACTAACGGGGCCACGGTTTTGGGGGCGATTTTAACCATCGTATAGGCGTTCACCGCTTCCACTTTGGTCTTTTGTGCCGATGCGCCGCCGACGCCGCCGCTAGCTGCCACCTCCTTTGGCCTGGTCAGACCTTGGATGGGGATTTTTAACGGCTCTTTGATCTCCGGCACCTTTTGCGTAACCTTTGGGGGGTCCGTTCCCGGTTGAGGTTTAGACGGGACCCAGGAGGGAGCCGATGGGCTCGAGTTGGCTTTGGGAGTACTAGAGAAGATGGGCTTTTTTAGTGGCCAAGTGAACTTGATTAGGGGTTTGCCCACGGCGGCCAGGGTGCCGTCGCTGATGAAGCGGACTTCCCCTTTACGCTCCCTAGCCCTCATGTTCTGGAACCAAATCTGGACCACCTTCTTGGGCAGCTGCACCCACTCGGATATCTGCTCGAATTCGTGCTTCCCTGGATTCGGGTCTTTGAAGTAACAGCCGTACAGGATGTCCAGCTGGTCTGCCTGAATGATCGTCCTGGACCTTCTCATGTCCCTGAACCGGCGCGCGTTGGGCCTTTTCAAGTCTCTCGCCTTGTCCTGCTCGCTCTCGCGCTCCCTCGCCATCAAGGAGGCGTTCACTTTCTCCGCGGCCCTCATGTACACGGCGCTAGCCTTGGCCAAATTATTGCAATGGGCGAGGGCGCCGGCGGCTTTGGGGAGCGTGAGGGCGGAGTCGGGCTTCACCTGGACCACGATAAGGCTCCCGTCCGCAGGGACGCCGACTGTCGTGGGCCTCAGGCCGAGCCCGTCGAGCAACGCCGTCTTCTGTATGAACGACTTGCTGGTTGCGCAGGCGGGGGTCGAGGTGGCCGCGTTCTTCCCCATGCTGAGGTCCAGGACCGAATCGCAGTCGTTGCCGTTGGACAAGATCTGCGTTCGGGTAACACCCGCGGGACTGGCGAAGGTCGCCACTTTGGCTCGGTCCGCTTCGGAAACGCCGACCCCCACGACGGACGAAGGAACCGAGAGGACGTACGGGCTGAAAAGCTGAGTGGAAAACGGAGCCAGGGAAAGGGACAGAGGTAGAGGATGCAACAGTCCTGCTGGAAGACCTTGGGGGTCGAGTGTTACCGAAAGAGGGGTGGGGGGATCGGCTTGTGCTTCTAGTTGGACGTCGAGATCGGCGTCGTGCCTCTCCTTTTTGCACTCAAACTCGTCCTTTTCCGCCTCCCGCTTCCTCTTTTTGCTCCTCGCCGTTTGGTCGTCGTCGTCGTCCTCCGCGTCCGACAGGAAGACTGTAGTGGAGCGCAGCACTTTCCCCCCGCCGCTCGACTTCTCCCCGGACGTCTCGACCGGTACGGCCGGTTTAGCCGGGCTGGCCGGCTGCTCCTCTTTCACGGAGCTGCCCTGGCTCTCTTCGTCGGTGACGATAACGGACGTGTAGAACTCCTCGTTTTCCGAATCCGAGGTCAAACACAGCTCTTGGTTAAAAGGTTTGTCCTGGCCTCTGTCGGCACCGCTGGACAGATCCATGGCATGGCTGCTGGTGGCGGACGGACTGTCCACGTACTCGCCTTCGTCTATCATCAGAGCTCCCTCCTCGTCCTCCATGCTCTCCTCTCCCTCGTCATAGTCGTCCGTTTCCTCTGCCATACGCCTGTCTCTCGCGCGCCGGGCCTCCAGCAGCCAGGTCCGTACCTCCTCTTCGGTTAGGCCCACCTCCCTCCCGAGGGCTTCGCAGTCTTCTCTGGGCGGACTGGCCGAATCGGCTTCGTTTCGGGACTCGAAAAAGGCCCACAGGACCTGAGACTGGAACTCGGTGAGTACCGGAGGTCCCGAAGACAGGCGCGGAAGGGACTTGGGCCTCTTGTCGCGCGAGGACGTTAAGGCAAGCTTAGTGTTCGGGCCCTTGGCGGGGCTGGGCTTGGGCTCCGTGTTGTTCTTATGGCTGTGTGACGAACATTCCGAGAGATCTTCCGAGGACTGGCTCCCGCTTTCCTCCAAACTCCCCGCCTCGGCGGCCCCCTGCCCGTCCATCTCCGCGCTCTCGTCCCGCTCGTCCGGGCTCTCTGGGTCATTCTCACGCTTTAAGTGGACGCACTTTCGCTTGAGGTCGAGATCGGTAACGCCGCCGTCTCCCGTCTCGTCCTCTTCAGCCGTCTCGGACACCTGCCCGTCGCTAGGCTCCTGTTTGATCTCGCTTTTTATCACTTTATCCAGCACGCTTTCGTCCGACGTCGCCTGGGAGGCGTTGGAAAGCCTAAAAGCGGCCCATTGATTCTGCAGACCGCTCAGTCCCTGGGCCAGGAGGGCCTGCTGCGCCGCGCTCAGACCCAGAACCGGGACGGCCTGCGGCAGGACCTGCTTGGGAGACTCTGAGCTCGGGCTCTGGGCTTGGAGGCCGTTCAGGATGAGTGGCATGAGCATTTGAGGCTGGGATATGATCTGGGCCGGCGTGCCAGCCGGTGCGGGTCCGGTCCCGGCGGTGAAGAGAGGGGGGAGGATGGAGTGCGGGACCGAATTGGGGCTGGACGTGAGCAGAGTCAGAAAGGCGGACACGGCCTGCGCCGAGGCCACCGGAGTGGAAAGCAGCGGAGACGAGGGCGCAGCCGGGACCTGCTCGTTGTCTTTGGTCGCGGCCTGAGACGCGGATGCGCTCGGCTGCGCCGCGCCGTTACTGGTGGCCCCCGCGGGCCCGCCTCCGGCGCCCGGGGTGGGGTTGGCGCCGGCGTTCCCGGCGTTCCTGCTGCGGCTCTGGTGCAGGACAGACTTCAGATGGCTTTCAAGCGTGATGGCGTGGTTGTAGGAGACGCGGCACACGGCGCACTGGTACGGCTTGTTGGAGACGTAAGGCCGAGCCGGTCCCGAGGGATCCTTGTCGTTGGCCGCTCCCGACCTCATCCTCTGGATATGGGAGGTGGAATTATAATGCACGCTCAACGCCGACCGGGTGGGAAAGAACTCCAGACAGGCGTGGCATTTGAAGGGACGGTTCCCACCGCTTCCGTCGCCGCTCGCCGGCGCCTCCGTTTGGGCCACGTTCTCCTGGTCCGATTCCGTACCGCCCCAGTCCGCTTCCGTCTCCTCACACGCCTCTTTGTCCGGGGTGGAACCGTCCTGGCTACAGGAATCTGCCTCGTCGTGGGACGCCGCCGAAGGCGACTTTGTGTTCTCTAAACTCTTGCCGTCTTTCAGAGGAGACAAACGAAAGGAACGTTGGCCCAAAGAGAAAACGACAGGCTACGGAATGCTGCAACGTAAAGCGAGCGATAAACTTACTGATTTTACTTTCGGAGCCGTTTTCTCCGCCGCCGTCGTCCTCATCGGAACGTTGTGCAGGAGGCGCCTTTAGAGGGGAACAAAAATGCACAAGAAACATCCTAATTTCTCACCATACGGCTGAGTGAAGATCCGGAAGTAAAAATGCAGAGCATTTATATCGTATATCATTAATGATATGACCCACGATTCAAAATAAATGCCTAAAATAATTATTCCCGGGTTAGGGGTAAATCACCTGAAAAATCCCAAATCAGAAAAAGTCCAGACTGCCTTAAAGGTGGTTTATGTTGATCTAAAATCTCGGTGTACTTTTCTGCATTAATGCTGCATCCAAGAAGTCTAAATGACCTTTACCAAGGGTCCGGACCCGACCCCGTACCATGATAGAGCCTCGCGTTTGGACTTTTTTTGCTCCTTTTTTTTTTAATTGTTCCAAAAAAATCTCTCTAATACTAATCGTATTCAATGGTGATGGACCGTCCTAAATGCCACCGCCTTCAAATTTTCCTTAATGGATTGATTGGATGTTTTAAAACGTTAATAATTTTCTTTTTTGCTGATTTGCTGATGAACTGGAGTTCCTCTGATCACCTTTCCTGCTTTGGAACCAAATCACGATCACCTTAAGCTTTTTTTTACCTCATTACTAGCCCTAAATAGTCACCGTTCCAACTTTTTTGGAATGTGTTGCAGTCCTGAAATGCGAACCCTTACCCTGATCTGATTTATCAGAAAACTAAAAACCTACAGTGACCAAACGGAGTAGAAAACACTTTTTTTTTTTTCCCCCTCTCTTTTCAGTTTCGATACTATCCCAACTGTTTCTGATTTGTATTTCAATTGAACTTTGGATCAACCTCAGAACGACAAACCCAAACCCTGCAACACGACGAGCGCGGGAAATTTGATTCGCCCCATTTCTGAAACGGCGCATAAACAAACAACTAAATACTCACAATGTCCAGCAGCTTGTCGACGCAGGAAGGAAGCACGCTGTGTTTTTCGGTCAGGTGCAGCGAGAGCGCATCACGGTCTGCCTGAGCTTGCTGGCACAACGGACACAAACGCGCTGACCCCCCATCGCCGTCGCCCCCCATGGTCTCTCCCAGCGCCTCCTATAAAAGAAACCTGAAGATGAGCCGCGGAAATTCCTCAAACCAGACGTTGATTGTAAATAAATTTTAAAAAATAACTACACTATTTTGGATATTGTTAAAACCCAAACAGTCCAATATACCGGTTCAGTATTTGGGGTTAATAAAGTGCAAACAGGGGTGCAGCATTCCGTACGAACTGGGTTTGAAAATTAAGGTTTTAATAAGGTTTTAAATCCTCCAAGCTTATCGTCACGTCAAAACAGTGACGAATGACATCGTACGTTGGAACCATAATCGCAACGTCGGGTATATTAAATGTTTATTAAACCTTTATTGTACGATTTACACGTATAGCGAACGTACAAACAAGAACTACTGTTACTTA